>JAPKLW010006977.1:0-16057 GCA_026898455.1 Plectranthus barbatus
GAGGTTCCCCACACATCTCCGTGATCCTTTTTCCCACAAACTTATTCTCTCCTGTGTATCGAATAAGTTTGGGGGGAGGAGGAGGTGATCGGTCGATGTGTGTGTTTAATCCTTATTTTCTTTTATGTTTAAATTGCTTTTGTTATTAGTTTGGTTATTTGAGTGGTTATTTGCTGAATTAGAGTTGATTAGAATTCTTTTCGTTTTATTTAATTTTGCTGAGTCTGTACTAGGAACTTGAGTATTGGATAGGAAAGAATTGATATGATGTTTTATTTTGCGTTATTGATCAAGTTTATGATGACAGCCCTTTCTTTCTCGTGAGACTTGTATTGATTGCTGTGAATGATTTGGTGATGTGTGAATGGATGAAATTGATTTTGGCCTCTTGAATAAGCTTATAACCATGTGAGAATTGGAGCCTATTTTTGTTTCATTGAGAGTATGTTACTGTGCATTTGATCTCTAGAACTTGCTCTGGTTTCTTGCTCAAAATTGCGTAGGAGAGTGTCAAGGATTTAGAAATGATTTTAGGCCATCGTTTCATGAGCCACAATGAACCCAAACACTAACCCGATGCATACTCCTTTGTTAGCCCAGTTGAGCCTGAAAGCCTTTTCTTTCTTAACCCGGATGATAGGAGGTGTGGATGGATTTTGTAAGGGTATCCAACAATGTTAGGTGGTGAATGTAGAATCTGAGTCTAAAGCTTTATGAGGGGCCGTCTTTGTTAGTTACATTATCACAAACACTGTCTTCTATACAATTTTATCCTTGGTGAAACCCCTTTGAGCCTGTACTTTTCTTTCTTGTCTATGAGTCAGGAAAAGTGTTGTAGTTCTATCTTGTCTATGGGAAAGGGCTATATACAGGTGCATGGTATCTTGTCTATAAGATTTAGGTGAAATAAAGGGTAGATTGGTTTCTATTGTTCATGATTAGCCTTAGAGTCCGTGGTTTTCTGTTCTTGTCTATAAGTGAAAGCCTGGATTCCTTCTTGTCTATGAGTTGAGGTGAAAACAAATATGGTGGGCAATAGTTGTGATATTTGTCTTGTCTATGAGACAAATATCTATAAGAGGATAAGAAATTTTAATTCATGTTCAAAATGAGATCGGTCCTAAAATTTATTGTGATTGTAGTTAGTCAGACATGTGGTATGTGATGAGGAAGATGTGGAGTGAATGGAGTTATAAGGATGAATTTATTTAGTCACTTTTTAGCCAAATTTTCCATACCTTTCACCAATGTGCCTACATTAGAACCTGAATTAAAGACCTTTTTGATCTTTCTCCTAGCATTCTCATAATCAGTGGAGAGTTTAGACGATGAGCAAGCTTATGGTAGAAAGAGTGTGTAGTTGACAATTAGAGAGTATACACTAGCCTTTCTTACAATCTGAGCGAAAAATGAGTGACACACTATCCTGTGAGAAGCGAACTTTTAGAGGCCAGGATTGAAATTGTCTGTTTGCATTTAACTGATGAATATGCAGTGATTGGTGTGGGAATCACAACCCCATTTTGTGTCTGAAACAGCTGATGATCAATTAATGCACCCCCTCGTGTTTATTTTAGTTTTGTTTTTATCTTTTTCATTGTTCGAGGACGAACAATAGTTTAAGTTTGGGGGGTTTGATAAACACTCACTCTGTGCATTTTATTGATAGGTTTATGTTTAGATTGTACTTCAGACTGACACATTACGTGGTACTTTCATGCGTTATTCTTATTCTTTAAGGAATTATTACGTTTGGTTTGGTTGATGTTGTTTTGCACAGATTTGATGCGTTTCTGAGGATTAAATGAGCTGATTGAGCAAGCATTTGAGGAACCAATCGTGTTGGTTTGCACTGGGAGGAGAAAGAGTAAGAATTCACAAGAGGATTCATGAAAAGAGAGGTTTCGAGAAGAAAACGGCGAGCGAAGGGGAAAACCGGCCACCGCGGGCATTGCATTTGCAGTCGCCGGTTGTGTTCATGTTTCGCAGCAAATCCGGCGACCACCTGCCTTGGCCGGCGACCGCCGGCTCTGCCGGTGGATCGCCGGCCGTGCAGCCCCCACTCGAAGCAAAACCGGCGATCGCCCCCCCCTTCCTGCGCTCGCCGGTCGCGACTTCTCCACTCGCCGGACGTGTAAATTTGACGTATTCTTGCATATCTTTTGGCCCAAGAATCAGATTTCTCCCATATCTTTTGAAATTAAAAATTCCCATCTATAAATATGAGTTCCAAAAGCCTTGAAAAGGTTCCTACTTCCTACCCACTCCCTACCATCGTCCTTCTTTTATTTCCTGAGACTAGAGAGAGAATGCACAACAATTCATGGGAAACTTGAAGAGCATGCCAGGATTCGAAGATTGAAGACTTTTACGGGTTTTTCAATTTCATGTTTTCTGATTTTATGACTCTTCATTCCTTTGTTTTTCTGGGATTTAGCATGATTGGCTAAACCCATTTGTGGATTCTAGGGTTTTGAAACTTTGTATTTATTCATTCAACAGTTTATGCAATTTAATGTTCCTTTTCCTTTGATGTTCTAATTTAATTTGGGATTTTTAATAATTGCGATTAACTGGCCATTAATTGTGATTTAAATTGGTAGTTTTTGAACCGAGAGGTCTAGGTTATCCATTAAGACCAAATAAATTAGATTTATTAGAACAATTGTCCGAGAGGAAATTGAGCTTTTAAAGGGTTTAAAATCTAAGGTTTTTATCAAGAGTAAAATTCCTTTTGCGCATCCGAGAGGAGTCACTAGGTATTTTATTTCCATGTTATGGTTTAGAGTCCGAGAGGATCACCTGATAACACTTTCGCGATTGCTCACATCTCTGGAAATTAAATTGGGATTGAATTGCATGAAAACGTTGTTTGTTTAATATTCAAAGTGGATTGCCCTGGAATCCTGTTTTCTCACTAGCTTTCAAAAATCGTTAATTAAATCTTTCTATTTTATCATTGCTTTAAAATCAATTAGTTTAGATAAACCAATTTCCTTATATGATTCGCCTAGATAGTAGTACGATATCTACGTTTTAGTGCTTAGTTGTACTTCGAGCCTGCAGTCCTTGAGTTCGATAATTTATTACTTGCCCTCTGCAGTGGTCTGTACACTTGCAGCTTTAGCGCGTTGCTAAACGCGCTATCAAAGCATAGTTCTTTGAATCTGATTTCTGGAAGAGGTTTTGTGAATATATCCGCTATCTGATCTTCGGTGCATATATAGCGAACATCGATATCTTTCTTCTCCTGATGATCTCGTATGAAGTGATGCCGGATATTGATATGCTTGGTGCGAGAGTGATGGAAAGGATTCTTTGTGATGCACATGGCACTGTTGTTGTCGCAGTAGATAGACACACATTCGGGAGAGATCCCATAATCTTGCAATTGTTGCCTTATCCAGAGAATTTGCGAACAACAGCTAGCAGCAGCCACATATTCTGCTTCAGTGGTGGAGGTAGCAACAGAGTGCTGCTTTTTGCTGAACCAGCTAATGAGCTTATGTCCCAGAAATTGACATGTGCCGCTCGTGCTTTTCCTATCGATCTTGCATCCTCCAAAATCAGAATCCGAATATCCACTCAGAGCAAGACTATCTTCTCTAGTATACCAAATTCCTAGACCTTCTGTGCACTTCAAATAGCGAACAATCCTCTTAGCAGTATCAAAGTGAGCCTTCTTAGGCTTGGCTTGATACCTAGCACATAGACCAACGACATAGGAGATATCAGGTCTGCTAGCAGTGAGGTATAGCAGCGACCCTATGATTCCTCGATACAGAGTAGGATTCATATCTTCTCCTTCTTTCTCAAGAGCAGCAATGCAGGTTGTGCTCATAGGAATTCGAAGGCTCTTAGTCTTCTCCGGACAATACTTAGCAATTAGGTCACGAGCATACTTCTTCTGATGGATGAAAATTCCCTCTCTGGATTGTTGAACTTGCAATCCAAGGAAATAAGACATTTTTCCCATCATGCTCATTTGGAAATGGCTAGTCATGAGATCAGCGAACCTATCACACAGATCTTGATTCTTTGATCCAAAGATTATATCATCAACATATATTTGAACTAGCAAGATGTTGTCTCCATCTTTAATGCGAAAGAGAGTTTGATCTATCCTCCCTTTCTGAAATCCATTATTCAACAGAAACTTAGACAAAGTTCCATACCAAGCTCTTGGTGCTTGCTTTAGACCATACAATGCCTTTTTAATCCTGTATACTTGATTGCCTTGCTCAAATCCTGGTGGTTGTTCAACATAAACCTCCTCCTTGAGCTCACCATTTAGAAAGGCACTCTTCACATCCATTTGCATCACATCGAATCCATGGTATGCAGCATATGCCAGAAATAGACGAATTGCTTCAAGTCTTGCTACTGGGGCGAAGGTTTCATCATAATCTATGCCTTCACATTGTCTATATCCTTTGGCCACAAGACATGCCTTTTTCCTGACCACAAAGCCTGATTCATCCTTCTTGTTTTTGAATACCCACTTAGTTCCTATAACACTCTGGTGTTCTGGTCTATCTACTAGCTCCCACACATTGTTACGCGTGAATTCTGCAAGTTCCTCTTGCATTGCGTTCACCCAATTTGGATCTAGCAGAGCCTCTTCGACTTTCTTGGGTTCTTCACTAGAGATGTAGCATGCTAGCATAGCATTGCCGTTTCCTTGTCTGGTTAAGATGGGATCATTTACGTTTCCAAGAACACCGTCTAAAGGATGCGCACGTAGCCATGTAGGTCTGATACGTGCTGGAATTTCAGCAACCGGTGCTCCTCCTTGGTGGATTTCATCAAGAACATTCTCTTCCTCATTGTCTTCATTCTCCCGGTGCTCAGCAACTGGGACATCGTTAGTTTCATCTTCTGCATCTGCTACAGGGATTTCAACGTCAGGAATGACATTGATAGGTGCAGCATCTGCTGGGATTTCAGCAACCGGTTCTTCTTCGATTGGAATCTCAGCAACTCTTTTGCTAAGATCTTCAGCAGCCTCTACGTCACTTTGATCATCAAGAATTCCTTCGACGTCTAAATTTTCATTTAGATGTATTGTGGAAGTGGCCTCAGCATGATCATTAGCATCACTGGCCTGGTCAGCAGTTTGGTCCCCTGCTGTGTGCGTCTGATTTGGATTGCAGTCATTCATAGACTTAGTCGAATCAATACGCATATTCTCGAAAGAATTTAAGAATGTTTGATCATTGACATCATTAGTCTCATGATTGCTATCCTCTTTTCCTTTGTTTTCTCTGCGCACTAAAGTAGACTCATCAAAAATAACATTGCATGTTATTTCCACAATACCAGTAATCTTATTCAATACCTTATAACCTTTATGAGTGGGATGTCCATAACCAAGAAGTACACCCTCATCTGACTTAGGTGAAAAGGTATTAAGTTTAGATTTTCCGTTATTGTGAATATAACATGTAGAGCCGAATGCACGTAGATGAGTTATGGAGGGCTTACGACCGTTGTACACTTCGTAAGGAGTCTTGTTGAATCTGCTCGTGATAGCACTCCTATTCTGTGTGTAACATGCCGTCATGACTGCTTCCCCCCAGTATTTAGCAGGAAGTTTGGAATCTGCTAACATTGAGCGAACGGCTTCCTTCAGCGTCCGATTCCTCCTTTCTACTAAACCATTCTGTTGAGGAGTCCTTGCTGTAGATCTTTCGTGTGATATTCCAGCTTCAGCACAGAAATCCATCAGCCTCCATTACAGAATTCTGTTCCATTGTCAGATCGAATTCTCTTTACAGTAACTTCTTTACTGTTTTGCTCCATGAGAATCAGTTCTGGCAGGATGAGTTTCACCTCATCCTTTGTCTTTAACAGACGTACCCATGTGTACCTGGAGAAATCATCAACCACCACTAGTGTATATAGACGTTTACTTACAGTGGGTGGAGTGACTGGACCGAAGAGGTCCATATGAAGTAACTCCAGAATCCTTTGTGATGTTTCTTTTTCGTGATTTGTCATAAAGGATGATTTGGTCTACTTCCCTTGTTGACATGATTTGCATATTCCTTCCTTGCGGAAAGTTTCATTGGGCATACCTACAACAAGCTTATTCTTGGCAAGGTAATTAATAGTTTTGAAGTTTAGGTGATTGAACCTCTTATGCCATAGCCATGTTGTTTCTTCTTTGTTTAGAGCTAGAAAGCAGGAATGTTGTTGACCGCTTTGCCAATCAACAATATACAAGCCACCCTTGCGGATGCCTCTTAGTTTTACTTCTCCTGAAATAGCATCAGCAATAGCACAACCAGTATTCATAAAAGATACGATATACCCATTTTCACATAATTGGCTTATGCTGAGTAGATTGTGCTTCAAGATGGAGACGAGTGCTACATTGACGATTCTTAAACCGTTCCTTTCAATGCACCCTCTTCCAATGACTTCTCCTTCACTGTTGTCTCCGAACTTGACCTTGGGACCGTTAAGTAGTCTTCTTATGTCTGAGAATAATTCTTTGTTCCCGGTCATATGAGCAGAGCAACCGCTATCCCGGACCCACTCATTAGATATGCACGTTCCCGTAGCTCTCGAGTCCTGTTCCTACAAGTGAATCAAGTGGATTTAGGTACCCATTTAGTGTCGGGTCCTGCAGGATTAGCGTGAAGTATAGTTCCTTTCGGAACCCACATCATAGTGACTTTCAAGACTTGCGGCTTGGTTTCACTATTGAACACTTTCTTGACCTTTGGCTTAACATTTTTAACATTACTATTTCTAGATGAAGGAATGTACTTAGCCATCCTTGCCCTTGGAAATGGATATAGAATGGGCTCAGGCCTTGCATAGACGTTTCTTCTATGCAGTGTATTATGCTGGTAGATAGGTCTCACAGCATTGTACTGTGCAGGCCTTCTCTGGTGAAAATTAGGATGTACTATCCTTGCGTTAAAATCAGAACGCTCAGTACTCCTTGAGTTTGCTGAGTAAGGCTTAGCAGATGCTCTTGGATTTCTCTGCTGAGGTCTATTAAATATTTGCCTATCATTCATCCTTTGATTCTTCTGCTGAGGCTTAGAATTGCGTACAGCGTTTATCCTTGGGTTCCTCTGCTGAGGTCCATTAGATAAAGGCTTAGCAGACTCTGACCTCTGCTGAGATCCAGCAGATGAACAATTGGCTATCTTTGGTATAGACCTCTGCTGAGATCCAATGGGCACGTTCTGCGGGAGTCTATTCTTCGACTTAGCTATTGGCTTAGCAGACGAGGTTTCAACAGATTCTACTCCTTTACCCTTTTCAGCAGAGTTATGTCCAGCAGATACAAACACAATCGGATTCTGATTAGAAGAATTATCATAGGGTTTTGACATTCTTTTAGATGATTCGCATCCAAGTCCAGACTTATCATAGTGACGTCTTTGACTACTTACAAGGGCATTGAGAGCAGCCCTGCTGGATGCATACATGCAAATACAATCCTCTTTAGGTTTACTCTTTAAAGCATGATTCTCTTTTTCTAAAGTTTGAAATTTTTCTGACAAATGAGAGAAGTCTGCTTTTAATTTCAAGAGTTCCTTACTTTCTAACCTCAGTCTCTCGACTTCCTCGGTTAAGTTTGTAACTTTGAGTTTTAGTGAGGTGTTTTCCCCAACGATTTCGTTTTTGATCTCATACATTTTTTAAAATTCTATTAACAATTTTGTCAAGTAATCTTCCTCGGAATCGAAAAATGATTCCTCCGATTCATCTATGATTGGATTGATGGGTTTGTTGATAATACCTCAGTTTGCTCAGCAGCGAGGGCTGATTCATTGGTTTCTTCAGCATCGTTGTCTGCGTCAGCAAACTGATCTTCAATGATTTTTGCCATCAACACGAACAATGCTTCTTCGCTATCTTCTTCTTCTGAAGAGCAGTAAAACTCCTCTTCATCAGCAATCTCTGTCCTGGTCAGCAACGCCTTGGTTACAGCTTTAGCAGCGCGTCTTTCAAATCGTTGCTTCATGCGTTCTCGTTCTTCTCTGCTAACCTTCGGGCAGTCATGCTTCAAATGATCTGGAGAACCACATTCAAAACAAGTTCTAATTTTTCGCTCTACTGAGCGGTTAGATGATGATGATTGAATCTCTTTCGCTTCTTTTTCAGCTTTCGCTTCATTCAGCATTCTCTGCATCTTTTTCATCTGTTCATCCAGCTCATTGATCTTTAGATCAATCGGCTGTGTACCTGCACTGGAAGTACCTTCCTTTGCGGGTGATGCTGGAGCAGATCTTTCGGGCTTGTAGAAGGACTTCTTTGTCTTGAATTTGTTATAGTCCTTCTTAGCGAAGTACGCTAAGTCTTCAGAGTTGCTAGCAAAATTTGATGTGGCTTGTTCTACAGCTGTTTCATTTTTCTTCGACTGCTGTATGATAAATTCGTGAGCTTTAAGTTGAGCAAATACCTCAGATGTAGTCATGCTGTTGAGGTCTTTTTCACTCAAACTTGTTACTTTCGCGAACCAGTCATCTCTTGGATATAGTTTGGAGATGATTTTGTTGTTCATCTCTCCATTATCATACTTCTTTCCAAGATTCATGAGTTCTCCAATGATAGTGTTGAAGCGTTCCTCCATAATTTGTATGGTTTCACCTGCACACATAGAGAAGGATTCGTACTTGTCTACAGCTACCTGTAGTTTATTACGTTTCATTTGATCCGTCTCCTGAGAAGACTCGCACACGTAGTCCCACATTTCCTTAGAAGTTTCAAAATCAAGCGCTTTCTCTTTCATCAGCTTTGGAAGTGAGTCAAGAATCAATTTCTTTGCCACGTGCTCTAGTTGAGCTCTCTTTTTATCTTCACTTGTGTATTCATCAAACGGTTTAGGAACCATGTCAGGTCTCGGGGGTCTTGGTTCTCCTTCAGCAACATTTTCAGCACGTTCAAGTCCTATAAAAGTGTTAGCTTTCATAATCTGAATAGGACCTCTTACCAGTAAATCCGCCATCTCAGGATGTATGCTCTGAAGTTGTATGAGAGCCATCTTCTTCCAAGATGAAAAATTTTCTCTGTCATATTTTCCAAGTGAGTGATTCAACATTCTGTATGTTTTTGGAATGATTTCCTGAGCTAGATAGACAAAAACAAGGATAAGAGTGCAAGGAAAAGATAGATCAGGTTTCAAAGCGACTCAGAAGCAGTCGGTTTTTCAACCTCCTGCTCTGATACCACTTGTTGGTCCTCAAATATCAGAGTCGTCGTGAATACAACTTAACACGAAATGAAGCGGAATAAATGTTCGTCACTTACACTTATCGTTGTTTACAAAATGTTTCTTAGCTCAAGTTATGTTTTAAGTTAGTTTTCAGATATACACTAGCAACTCTGTTGCTAGGTTTCAAATCAGCTTTAAACAGTAAATAATAAAACAGTAAATGAACACAAGATTTTATAGTGGTTCGATCCAAATAGATCTACGTCCACTCCTTAGCCAGTATGCTAAGTATTTCACTAGAGAAGTATACAATCAGTACAAGGATTCGCCAACACTTGCAGTAGGCGGCGAACTTTCGAACCGGCCACAACACAGCTATCCTCCGATACTTTGCACTTTTCCGATCACAGCTCCGGCCAAGTCAAGGGCACACCTTCGTAAAACTTGTCCTTTGCTAATGAGGCTTTTATAGTTTGCCCCTGAACTCAATAAATATGCGGCTAACGCCCGTCAGAGTCAATCTTTTTCAAGAATGACTGTTGGATACTCCTAGTAAGGAAGTTATCCCAATGATTGAAGATTCTTAACAGAAGTTCAAGAATCTTCAAGGATGAGTGTCAGATATTCAATGAGAAGACACTCTAGGTTGTTGAAAGCTTTGAATGTGCTTTTTATCACGAGCTCTCAACTGACTACTTTTCACTTGTTCGCTTTGTCAAAGGAATCTCACACTTGTGTAGTTTGCGAATGTCGGTAGTGATAGAAGCAGCTTGTTTCTCCACTTTCGGACCTGTCTTTTATAGATGGAGATTCAAACTTTGAATCTCCATATCCGTTAGACTCAACGGCTCCTTGATCCGAGAGTGTTTTGTTTGTGACAGTCGCTTTTGTCTTTGACTTGTACTTCCCTAACTACTTCGGGAAGGTCTCGTCCTTTGTGTGAGCTTTTTGTCAGAACGGCAGTGAGACTTCAGCATCCTGTGTATTGCTCTGCTAGGATCTTTTGTTTAGCAGCTGAAGACTCTCGTTGATGCATGACTCTTTTATCCTTTGTTTGTTCATTTCTCTAGCAGTTTGCTGGTTATTGATGAATGCTAATATCTTAGCATTATGTTTTTTTGATGTCTTTTAGCAAACATCATCTTCTCCGTGACTACTAGGACTTCTTCTAGCATACTAGTCTATTACAACTCAATATAAAACCTATACAGGACTTTACAGAGTATGCTAGACTATTTAGAGTTCAGCAAATGATCGACCAACTACTAAGGTTTGATTCACCAAAACCTTTTACAAATACATCCTAAGGGAGATTTAAGGAATAATTTCCCAACAAGAAGTCTAAATATTATCTTGCACTTAAGTTCTTGTTAAACGTTTAAGCTCAGAATCGTACTAAGGGTTTTCTTCAAGTATACTCTAACAACTTGAGTTGTTAGGATTTAAATCAATGAACAGAACCCAATAGAACAGTAAATAACACGTAATATTTATAGTTGTTCGATCCAATAGATCTACGTCCACTCCTCACCAATATTGCTAAGAATTCCACTAAAAAGATATATGGAGTACAAGGAATCTTCGTTCACTTGTAGTAGGTAGTGAGCTTTTGACCTAGCCACCACAAGGCAATCCTCCAATCCTTCAATCTCTTAGCAGTAGCAGCTCTGACTAAGTCAAGGGCGCACCTTCGTAAAACTCGTCCTTCGCTGGAATGGAGGTTTTATAGTCTTGGAGGATTTTTGCCTGAGCTGGGAGCCAAAGGGAAGCACGCTCGGCTGAGCGGATCAGAGAAGAGGGGCAGGCCGGATTTCAGAGAGCAGGCTCGGCTCGATAGCTCAGCCAAGTCACGTCAGATAGAGAGCAGGCTCGGCCAGCCTTGCATCACTCGACCGAGCCACATCGGACATAGGGCAGGCTCGTTCGAGCCAATCCTCGCTCGGCCGAGCCGGAGTGGGAAATTTTGGCAGTTTTTTAATTTTCAAGCTGTTCTGAGCGATCCGATCTTGGCCCGAGTGATCCGAGGCCATGTTTGCTCGTCTATATAAAGGGGAATTTCGAGTTTTAAGAGATTTTTTGCAAAAATTTCATAAAATCAAGTTAGAAATTTGCAAAAACTTCATAATTTTAATTTCACAAGTGTTTTTACACGACATCAAATTTTTGGCGCCGTTGCCGGGGATTCTTTTTAGTAGGTCTATAGATATTGGTTAAAGTATGGATATTGTATGTTAGGTGTTTGATCATTTGTATGTGTGATTTTTAGTTCTTGTGTGATATTTGTTCTTACTTTGTTGTGGATTTGTCTTGGTCTTGTAATTGGCTTTTGTGATGTTTTGTAGATTGTTTAAGATAACTAGATCCAAAGCTCGTGAGCATGAAGAGAGGAAGTTCCGACAATGGCGAGATAACATTGAATTTGAATTTGAAATGGACAACCGTGGAGAGGATACGGTTCGCATTGAGGAATTGGAAAGGCAACTTGTACTTATGAAGGCAATGATGAACGGAAGAAATGGACCACAAAGACCGCTCCAAAATCTATTTAGACCGCAAGGGGAACAAACAATCGATTGGTTCCGATTCGGAGTTAATGCAACCCAGTTTGAGATCAAACTGCAGTTGGTGCAGATGATCCAGAATAATCAATTCTGGGGGCATGCTATGGAGGATCCAAACGTCCACATATCAAGGTTCTTGGAGATCACAGATACGATAAAAATTAATCAAGTTCCGCAGGATCAAATAAGGTTGCGGCTGTTTTCGTTTTCCGTATGCAACGGAGCTAGGAATTGGTTTAAGGGGTTGGACAAGTCGATCATTGCTACATGGGATGAACTCCGAGAAAAGTTTTTGTTCAAGTTCTTTCCTCCTAGCTTGACATTGAAGAGGCGAGCCGACATAATATCCTTTGGGTAGCGATATGACAAGCCACTTTATGAAGCATGGGATCGGTTTTGTGAGTTTCTTCGGAAATGTCCTAGGCATGGTCTTTCACGAAGCGAGCAAATTTGCCAATTTTATGGGGGATTGAATTACGACACTAAAGTGATGATGGATGCCTCGTCGGGAGGTGCTTTCCTCAACCAAGAGGAAGAAGAAGCATGGAGAACCATAGAAAAGATGGCAGAAAATAGCTTCCAATGGCCGAAGGAAAGAAAGGATTATAGATCGGTGAAGTTGGTGAATGACGCCAAGGAAAGTGAGGATTTCAAAGAACAAATTGCTGGCATGCAAAGAAAGCTTGATGCATTATCTACTTTGGGGGATAGAAGGGAGGATATGATGGTGATTAAGCATGAGGAGGCTTACTCGGAAAATGTGAATTTTGTTAACCAACGAATGGGGTACAATAATCGACCTCAATACAATCCACCGGGAAATATGTATTGTCATCCCTCCAACTGGTTTCAGCCGAACTTCTCTTATGCAAATCCCAATAACGCTCTTAATCCTCTGATGCAATTAGAAGGAGGGGGGAGAAGTAGCCAAGGAGGTTATGCTGGGGGAAGTAGTAGATATGTCAATCAAGAGATGAGGAGAAATGCAAGTGAGAAAATTGATAAACGTTTTCCATGCTGACATTCCGCACGGCTTCACTTATGTTTTCCATCTAAATATCCCATTCATGGGCTTGGAGTTGGGCAAACACGTCATTCGTTGTCATTTTGGAGAGATCCTACTTGTGACCTTGACGAACCAATCTTCTTTTGGCATCTTGAAGAGAATCTTCGCATTTGCATCTGTAATAGAATACTCTCTCCCAAGTTTTTTAGTTCACAAATAATAGCACAAAATCTTGCTTCCATTGACTTTATATTTTCACCAAGAAGCATTTGAAATGACTTATACTTATCTACATAATTTTGAAGCTTGTTTCGTTTCATTTGATCTGTCTCTTGGCAGAGAGTGCCAAGGAAATCCCAAACCAGTTTGACAGTGTCGTACTCCAAGGCTTCAACAACCAGTGCTTCTGGTAAGGAGTTCAAGATCAACTCAAGGTCCACAACATCTAGTGGAGCTCGTACTTTATTCTCGTTGGTCCATTCAGAATATGGCTTGTCGACCGTTTCTGGACCAGCGGCTCCTCCGAGCTATGTGTTGATCTTAGTGATATTGATAGGTCCGTTCTCGATCACATGCGCCATCTCTGGATGTATATTTATTAAGGTGATCAAGGACCTCTTTTTCAGGTGTCGTACGATTCTGGAATATACTTTGAGAACTTTTTAATTTGAGCCATCTTGTATAACCCGAGCTTATAACACAAGAAACAAATAAGTGAAAGCCTTTCAACTGCGCGCCTGGAGCGGACTCAAAGGCTCGGGCTTGGATCCTTGGCTTCTTTAATGGACTTGGGTAGGCCTGTTTAGGCCTTGGCCCCAACAATATCTACTATTCATTTATCAAGTATTTGTATTGATATGTAGTGTAATTTTATTTCAACGAATATTTTTCTATGACAATGGATAATACTAGTTCGTCAGCTTTCAATAACTGGTATTCATTCTAAGAAAGAATAACTTGAATCTTCTCTAAACACTTCATGTCTTCCTCTTTTATCTGGTCTAATATATCATCTTCATTATTGGAGAGAGTCGTCATTTTTTTGTTAACTAATATTCAATATTAGGAAATATCAGTTGATAACTAACGTGTCAGTTGAACTTGTACATAATTCTCTGTTCCTCCTGAACCATCCGCTTTTACTCTCTCTTTACAACTAGTTAGTTCTGTCTTTTTGTCTAGGAGCTGTGATTCTCTTATTCTCATAACTGTTAGTTGACCAATTATGGGTAACAGTTGAACTTGGTATTTTGTCTTCAGTTCTTCAAGTCTTCAGATGTCTGATATCCATGAACCTAGACCATTACAAATCTCGAACCTATACAAGGTTTACAATCTAAGCAGAATCAGTTCTAATATGCTCTATTCAATGGATTAGCTTAATGATGGTTTTCCATAATCATCAAAATATAAAAAATTCCTAACACGAGTGAAATTATTGAAAATCTCAAATTTAAGTTCTTTAATTAATGATTGTGCTACACTAAATAAGATAGTTTTGTTCAATATTGATGAATTTGTATACTCAAAGCATTATGATTGATGTATTATGAACAAGGTTTTTGGTTATTATACCGGTAATCATTATCGTTGTATTTTCATTACCTGCCTGAATTAACAAACATGTATTGCAAACGACTCATTGATAAGGAGATCGTACTGTGTGTTATAGATCAGAGAAGATCGTATGAGTCGCTTGACCTCGAGAGATATAAATGGTTACCACAGCTGACACAGTCCCAGCATGGACTGTTGGATTAAATAGCAACACAATCAGTATTTAGTGGCTTATCTTGGTAACTTGATGTGTTGGTAAGTTTGGTACGTATTGATAGGACCTCAATGAGATCGATTCTCTTATCTGACATTAAAAAAATCTTGATCTCAATAGCCTGATGATATTTGAAGCCTAATGAAAGTTCAAGAGTTATACATAAGTTTATATGTTACATTGAGATGCTATGGTGGAGAATCTTACATGTACTTGTATATCTACATCTTGGGTGATAGCAACTTGTGTATGGCTTTTAGTTCTATAATTTTGAAATCATATCCAGTATAGGATGATACATTACCTAAGAAGGTCAAAAGGTTCACTATTCTAAAGTCCTGCACGCTGATTAAGCTCAAGCATAAGTGAAAAGGTTGAGTGGTATAACTAAGAAATAAAATATATAAATTAATTTGTAGGCTTGTCAGAGTCTAAATTAATTAATGAATGTATTTAACCTTAAATATGGGTATATACCGAGCCGATGCGTTCGTTTCACATAACGTGGTAACAATGGGTTAGGTATGTATTGATTCGCTGGTGGCATGAATCAATAATAATTAACTAATTGTATTTTTGGTTGAATATGATTATTAATTAATTTAGAGGTCTTCTTTGTTGTTGTTTTTACACTGGACCCTGGTCTGGCCCATGAAAATCTTAAGCCCATTAGGGATCAACATTTTCATATTAATACCCCCTTTTAGCTCCTCGGATCATAAGTTCAGAAGTTGTTGATCAAAAGACCGGTTCTGGGAGCTGAAGTAGGCGACACAGTCTCAGTAGAGGGAAGGAAATTATGTTTCTCGATCGGTATGATATCTGGAAGAAATTTTACCAGATATCCGGATAAGAGCAAAGGATACAGATCAGAAAATCAGATTTGGATCTTTCTTCTTCTTTTCTCTTAAGTTTGATGTTATTATTTAATAATATTAATGATTTAATTCTTATTATTTCATAATTGAATCTTATTGCGCAATGATTCAAAGGTCTAATCTCTGCAAAACAATTTAGAGATAATTCAATTCAGGTATTCTGTATAACCTTTTTATGCATTAAATTTTAATAGAAGCTTGTTAGGATTAATCATCGACATAGAAATTTATTTTTGATATCCAAAAATTGGTCCTTGACAATCAAATTTATGTCATTCAATTTACCATTAAAAATCCCTTCAAATATCACATATCACATCCATGTTTCAGAAAGCTACTTTCCAGAACTTTATTGAATGCAAAATTCATTATAGGATCACGAAATTGAATGCGAAAATCAAGTAAATCAAGAATATCCATGAACTTTACTACATTTGCGTGATTTACAATTAATGATTATGAAGCTTTTCAAGCTCTTTAAAGCCAGGCAATCTCAACTCCAAACACAACAACAACAAGAACAAATACAACAAAACTCAGAATACGTTCCGGGATGAAGTTCTCTGTGTTTTTTGCCATTCTCAGTTTAGGGTTTGTGGCTTCTTGCATGGCTGTAGGCGGGCCCCCGACATGATTCTCCAGGTTCACTCTTTACAAGTCTCT
>JAPKLW010006978.1:0-16057 GCA_026898455.1 Plectranthus barbatus
TGTGCGGTATGGTTACGTGCCATGCTAAACTGTCTCTTTTGGCCGGAGTTAAATTTGTGGTTAATTGCTTAGAAGCATCTTAGAATATAATGCAAGAATTGCATCCCTGTTCTTGAGAGATGGCTTGGTCTAAGGTTTTCACTAATTATTAATTTCTAGTGTCAAAAGCATCCTGACATGGTAGTGAAATTAAATGGATTGGGGCTTAAAACCCGCAGTTCTGGTTGAGGGTGACATCGTAAACGTCTACGAGTGTAGCTTGCGGTGGGAACTCTTGGGCAATTAGTGGAAAACATTTGTATTTGATTTATTAAAAGGTTGTCAATGCATTTGTTTTCGAAGTTCAACATGTATGTTCTTATTTAAGATTCCTTATTGTCTCAGATATGTCTATGTCTAATGTGATCAACATTCTCGCACAAAACACTCTAACTGGTCCGAACTTCCATGAGTGGAGATATTGCATTGAGTATATTCTCCTGACTAAACAACACATGTTTGTTCTCACTATGATGCCACTTGCTGAGTATGACCGTAGTGGTTCCAGAGATCAGATTGAATTATATGATAGATAGATGGTATCTGAGGAATTTACCTATAGGTTGATTTCAGATAGCCTGTCTAGAGGATTGAAACTGAAATACATGGGCTATGCTATCTCTGTAGGAATCTGGATGGACTTGGTGCGTACCTATGGTGAAGTGGAACGAACTATCAACTGTGATCTCGTTAGAGACCTTGTCTGTAAGAGAATGGTTGATGGCAGTTCAGTGACACTGCATGTGATGATCATGGATAACACCATGAAACGATTCACACGTGGAGGTGGATGTATCAGCGATCAGGCTAAGATCGATATAATCCTGAACTCCTTACCAATTTCATTCTATGATTTTAAGAAGGATGTATCTAAGAGAAGTGAGTACTCTTTCAAGGAGTTGCTTACTGATCTCATAGCAGGACAGTCCTTTGTACCTTCATGGGAGTCTGAGTTATCAGATCTTGACAACAGCTTGGGCACATTGAAAGATGTGGTTCATACTGTGTGCAAGAACATGATTGATCGCAGATCACGTGAGAGGAGGTCAAATGAAATGAAGAGGATTGGTGTCACTTCAAGTGAGAAGGCATGCGGAAGCAAGGGACAAGGTACGTTATTTGCATTTGTAACGGAAACATGTTTAGCATCGGTTTCTACTCATTCGTGGGTAGTGGATACTGGAGCTACTGATCATGTTTGTTACATTTTGCAGGGGTTCACACCAAGGAGGGTGTTGATGAATGACGAGGTTACCATCTCAATGGGGAACGCAGCACAAGTGAGTGCAGCTGCCATTGGAGATTTCACCTCGTACTTTGATGATTCTGTTTTAACATTGAGAGATGTTTTGTATGTGCCGGATTTTCGGCGGAATCTTATTTCAGTTTCCAATATTTATGTTGATGGATATTCAGTTATTTTTGATAGTGGTGTTTCTATCATTGGTAATAACGGTGTCATCTGTCGTAGAATGCTGAATAATTCTCTCTATGTTGTTAACTGTAATCATAAGTCTTCCGCAAGTATTGCATGTAATTCATCCGTAATTGATAATCCTAGGAAGAGAAAACTTACTTCTTCTGATGAGGATCTTACATATCTCTGGCACTTGAGACTGAGTCACATCAGCTTGAAGCGGATTTAGAGACTTGCAGATGATGGTACATTGGACTTAGTCCGGGCTGTACCTTATCAAGTCTGCGAATCCTGCATCGAGGGCAAGATGTCTACTAGGCCTTTCAAGGCTAGTCAGTCTCGAGCAGAGGAAGTGTTGGAATTGATCCATTCTGACTTATGTGGACCGATGTCCACGCAGGCTCGTGGAGGGTACGAGTACTTCGTCACTTTCATTGACGATTACTCAAGGTACGGATATGTTTACCTGCTTCGCTACAAGTCTGAATGCTTTGAGAAATTCAAAGAGTTCAAGGCTGAGGTAGAAAAGAAGGTCGGGAAAACTAACAAGTCGCTGCGATCTGACCGCGGTGGCGAATACCTCGATAACGAGTTCCTGTAGTATTTGTCAGAAAATGGGATTACATCCCAATGGACTGCACCGGGTACTCCCCAGCAAAACGGTGTAGCTGAAAGAAGAAATAGGACTCTTCTAGAGATGGTAAGGTCAATGATGAGTTATGCAAATTTACCAATTTCGTTTTGGGGCTACGCATTGGAAACAGCAGCTTACGTACTTAATGTGGTGCCTTCTAAATCAGTTCCTAAGACGCCTTCTGAGCTCTTCCTTGGTCGCAAACCTAGTTTGTGCAAGTTTAGAGTATGGGGCTGTCCGGCACACGTACTGTCAAAGGAACTTGATAAGTTAGAAAGTAGGTCAAAAGTAATGTTGTTCATAGGGTATCCCAGGCAAACGAAAGGTGGTTACTTTTACTGTCCTGAGAGTCAGAAAGTCGTTGTTAGCACCAACGCTAGATTCTTGGAGGACGAGTATGTCAGTAATCACAGGTCAAGGAGTGATATCGTTCTTCAAGAAATTGAGAACGAGAGTGCAATTCCAAGGGAAGGGGAACGTGTAGATGTGGGTGCACCTGTGAGAGGTACAGCACCACAGACACGTTCTTCAGTGCAAGGTGCAGGACCACAAGTCATTGCACCTACTACTGACACGGCACCGATGCCTCGTCGCAGTGGGAGAGTTATTTTCCAACCGGAAAGGTACATGTTTGTGGGTGAGTCTTCGGACTTGAGCCCAGAAGACGGACATGAGGACTCTGACCCATTGACTTACGAAGAGGCAGTGCAGGACAAGGATGTTGCCAAATGGCGTCTCGCCATGGATTCTGAAATTGAATCCATAACTGCTATGGATGTATACCAGAAATTTGATTTGTCGGACGACTTTAGGGCCATAGGGTGCAAATGGGTATACAAGAGAAAGAAAGGGGCGGATGGAAACATTACGGCTTTCAAGGCCAGGCTGGTGGCAAAGGGTTATAGTCAGAAAGAGGGCATTGACTATGACGAAACCTTTTCACCCGTAGCCATGCTCAAATCCATCCGGATACTCCTTGCCATAGCTGCGCATATGGACCTCGAGATCTGGCAGATGGATGTCAAAACCGCTTTTCTAAACGGTTACCTTGAAGAAGGTAGAGACATCTATATGCAGCAACATGAGGGTTACATAAGCAAGGGCGAAGAACATCTTGTCTGGAAGCTTAGGAAGTCCTTGTATGGGCTTAAGCAAGCTTCAAGGTCGTGGAGTTTACGTTTCAACAATGTGATTAAATCCTATGGATTTGCACAGTTGGAAAACAAAAGTTGGGTTTACCGACTTTGTGTTAGTGGGAGCGTGGTCTTCCTTGCACTATACGTTGATGACATACTCCTATTTGGAAACAACGAGGGAGTGATGTCCGAAATCAAGGTTTGGTTATCCGAACAGTTCCAAATGAAGGATCTGGGAGAAGCTGGCTACATTCTTGGGATTAAGGTCTTACGAGATCGTAAAAGAAGAATGTTGAGCTTATCTCAGGCATCCTATGTGGATACTGTGATAGCCCGGTTCAGCATGCAACTCGCCAAGAAAGGCTTGCTGCCTTTCCAACATGGCATGCATCTTTCTAGTGGGCAGTGTCCTCAAACACAGCGGGAGAAAGACGAAATGAGTCATGTACCATATGCTTCGGCTGTGGGTAGTCTCATGTATGCGATGCTGTGTACCAGGCCAGATATCTGTTATGCCGTTGGCATGGTAGCAAGATATCAGTCTAACCCTGGACACGCGCACTGGACTGCTGTAAAGCATATCCTCAAGTATTTGAAAAGGACTAGGAATTTCTGCCTAGTTTATCAAAGTGAGGATCTGTGCCTTGTGGGTTATACAGACCCGGATTTCCAAGGGGACCAGGATGAGAAGAAATCGACCTCAGGATATGAGTTTACACTGGGAGGTGGAGCTGTATCTTGGAGGAGCTCAAAGCAGAAATGTATTGCTGACTCCACCATGGAGGCGGAATATGTTGCCGCCTCCGACGCCTCGAAAGAGGGGGTGTGGCTCCGGAACTACCTTTTAGAGTTGGGCGTGATCCCGAGTTTGCCAAGGAGCATCACAATTTATTGTGATAACTCTGGTGCAGTGGCAAACTCAAAGGAACCGCGGTCTCACAGGCAAGCAAACACATAGAGAGAAAGTACCATATCATACGAGAAATCGTATCGAGGGGCGATGTGCTGATTAAGAAGATTGACACTGCTGACAATCTTGCTGCTCCGTTTACAAAGAGCTTGCCGCAGAAAGTTTACGAAAGACATATTCGTGAGCTGGGTCTGAGGTGGATGCCGACCACTGATAGTGGTTAAAGACAGCAGACTAGATAGACGGACTGTATACTCTGTAATAGCTTAGTTATGCTTTGAGTATAAGTGGGAGATTGATGGGTTTTGTATACTGAAAGCATTTATTACAATGAGTATACAACTGTTTATTTCTCCTATCTGTTAACAATCGTACATGTATGAACAAAGGTATCCTCTTGTCTCACCGATAGGGACGATCATACGGCGTGGTGTAGATTGCAGAAGACAGTATGAATACTTGACCTAGTGAGACATAAACATGATCACAGCCGAGACAGCGTATGAGGATACGTCTGTTCGGATGGCTGCGGCATTGTCGGAATAAGTAGTCTGTCTTGGTTACTTGACATGCTGGTACGCAGAGGTGGCGTATTGATGGACCGCAGTGAGATATATTCGTCTGTC
The DNA here is from genome assembly GCA_026898455.1 of Plectranthus barbatus. Taxonomy (NCBI): domain Eukaryota; kingdom Viridiplantae; phylum Streptophyta; class Magnoliopsida; order Lamiales; family Lamiaceae; genus Plectranthus; species Plectranthus barbatus. Next base: position 4,763 of record JAPKLW010006978.1, read on the forward strand.
TGACATCAGCGAATAAAAGATCTCGTTATATTGATTGAGTCCAAACCCTAATGAAGGTTCAGGGGTTTGCACGGGTTGACTATTGCTTTGACATGCCATGGTGGAGAGCCTGAGTAACTGATCCACTGTAATTTCTACAGATTAATTATAGAAATAGTGGCAAATAAATTTGTAAACCCTGAGCCTTAAGGTTATCGATCCAGGGGAATGAAACAACGAAAAATCCTAAATACTAAATCAGACGTTCTTGAAAATATTGATTAGGAAAATCGAATAAAAGGTTTTGTTGTTTTGAAATCGCAATATTTGCTATCGAAAAGTAAACAGGAAAATTAAAAAGCTTTTGAATTCAAATAAGAGAAGCACAGATTCCAGGGATATCTACCTATCAAGTATGACATGGATGAATGAATTGATTAATTCCCAATTTTAATTCCTCTTCGTAGTGAAACATCAGAAAATTATTACGAACTTCTTTGTCTGACAATTCGTAGAGTAGATTAGTCAACTACCTATCTCCGCTCGGTCTCAAGATAAATTAACTAACTCCCAAGTTCTACAGATTTATCCCTATAATCAATCTCCTTCAGTTACAACAAGAAATCAGATTATATTGTGAAAATCTCTTTCCATTGAAAACTATCACAGTTACGTCTCAAGTAATCAACTAGATAATCCTAATATGTGATCAGCAAATCAAGATTATGAATAAGCACAGATTTCACAAACTACGAAGGGAAAGGGAAAATAATTCAATCAATCAAAACATGTATACATTGATAATTCGAAACCCTAGAATCTGAGAAAGGATTTAGTTACACATATTCAAGGTAATATTCATCATAGAAAGATAAAACCTGAACTGCATAAAAACTTGGGTCTGAATGTCTTCCCACAAAAATATGTCTTCAAACATCAACTCTAAAACTCTTGGAATCTCTCAAAATCTGAAATCTGTAATGTGTTATGTTAAAAACTCGACTTTCTAGGTTATTTATAGAGGTGGATATGTATCCTATCAAATCTGGGGCTAAAGATATGAAAAATCTCGTTTTTCCTTGAATTCCCGCGCCAACAGATAGGCCTTCGTTGATCGTGGGAGGTGTCCCGTCGATCGATGAAGCTTTCTATCTTCGTCGATCGATGAGACAGGTCCGTCTGTCAACGCAGCTTCTCGCCCCTCCTGCGCGGTCTCACAGTTTTGGCCATAACTTTCTCTCCCGAACTCCGATTGTCCCGATTCCAGTTGACTTGGAAAGCTAACTCAAATATATTTCAAATTCTATGATCCATTAGCTCAGATTCCAACGGTGGAAGAAGTTGTGACTGTTTCTTTGAAGATCTACTGCTCTTGGAATGGGTTTCCATTGAATTTAGGCCTAAAACCCTGCATAAACATCAAAACGCGCATAATACCACCTAATATAGACTCATGCACATAATATATATATAAACTCAATAAAACTACATAAATTAGTATAAAAATAATATAGATAAGTGAGTCAAATAACGAGCTTATCAAACCCCCCAAACTTGAACGTTTGATTGTCCTCAATCAATAGGCAAGAAAGAAATCAAGAGATCAAGCGGTCAAAGTGCAATGCCTCACAAGATTCATCACAGTCAAGAACCAAGAATCCACTACCCACAAGCAATTTGAAAAGAGACAGAAAATTCATCAACCGTGGAAGAACTCACAGGAAGTGTATCGCTCAACTCTCAAGTGTTTAAGATATAGATGAAAGCACTCAACAACATGTATGAAGAAATTTCTACCATAGGCTTGCAAATTTTCTAATATCTCCACTGCTAGAATGTGCACACAAGTCTAGAATCAAAAAGGACTTTCATAAGGTTGTAACGTAGGCTTTTTCTGATAAGGTAGGGAAATATGGCCAAGTGACTAAATTAATTGAGTTCATGACTCTCAACATCTCCAACCACCATCTATCATCATCCACCTTATCTCATCATATACATCAACAAACTCACAATATACAATATATTTTTTTTTCTAGCTCATTTTGAATCTCTTATGCTCTTTTTGATAATTTTGCATTCTTTTCTTTTCAGAGAGCTTATGAGAATTCTAATTATTTCTAGAGCTTCTCAAACATACATCTTTTCACCACTAATTTATCATTTCTTATCACAAATTCACCAATCAACCCCATACATACCACAACTCCAGACATGAGTGAGACAATACTTTTCTTAATCTCATAGACAAGGAAAGAAAAATTGTACAGGCTCAAAGTGGCTAACTAGGGAAAAATTTATTGTGAAGGGACAGTGTTTAGGATATTGGGTTATCAAAGATGGCCTAAGATCATTTTCTCAACTTGTGCACACTATGCAGTCTCAACACAGAAAATAGGCAAGTTCTAGAGAAATCAAAACACACATGTGAATCTCACATCAAACGAAATAAAGGCTCAAATTCTCACACAAGGATTTAAAAATTTTCTTCCACAGTTAATTTCAAATCAGCTCAATCAGCATGCAAGTATAAGTGTCAATTCAGTCATATCATGCGGTATTCTACATTCATAGGCATCTAACCACAATCTCAATCAATTCAATACTCAACCTCAATCAATTCTAATCTCACAATCTCATTCAGGTTATCTCAAAACTCAAAATTTTTCCCACAAAATAGCATAAAAATACGAAAAATTAAAAACAAAAGCCGAAAAAATTGAAAAATTAAAGACATAAAGCATAATAAATAAAAGATAGGGCGTTCCATCTCTTGTCCACATCCCCCCAAACTTATTTCCAACTCGAAGAGTGGAATAAGTTTGAAAATCAGACTAGAGAGGGAAAGATACCTGGTAGTTGATCTCAGACATCAACTTTTTTATCCCCCGGAGTCTTCAATCACCATCAAGGAGGTCAGGTCCATGCAGATCCTTTCGCGACTTCCTTTCCTTCTTTGTTCTTGATAACTTGCATCTTCCGTTTCTTGGTGTCTCTCAATGTCCCCCCCAATGGCGGACTTGTACTTCCGTAGAATTCGTAGTAATTTTTCTAGCTTCCCATGCCTGAGGTGTGCCGGAAGCATCTTGAGTTCCAGAATCGGCGGATCAGAGTTAGATGACTGCTTTTCCATGTTTGAAACTGCAGCAATCCCTTTTCTACATCGCGCTTTTTCTGCCGATGAAAATTCCGAGTCTGACTTCCTTCGTGCATCGATCGATGTGACGGTAGCATCGATCGACGAGGATCCAACGGCTGCGTCGATCGACGAGGCTCCTCCGTCGATCGATGTGGGTGTTTTTCCACGCTTTCTTTTCTTTTTCTGGCTGCGTCGGCTTGGCACCCGCTTCCATCTTCTTTCTTTCTCGTGTGTTATTCCCTCGGATACCTCCAGCTTCATTGCCCGATCCACAAGCTCATCGTCCTTCTTACCCAAATCTGAAGACAAAAGCAAAGAGTGCAGTAAGCAGTTCTCCGGAAAATCCGAATCAGTTGCAATAGAAGAAAAAGGAGAGGAAATCACCGGATTTAATCGATTGATCATGTGGCAATCTTCCTGAAAGCTCCCTTTATTTCGCTTCTGCACTTCTTTGTAGATGGGGAAGGTGACCGACTCGTCATTGACTCGGAATGTCAGCTTGCCGTCTCGAATGTCAATCAATGCCCCTCCGGTCTTCAAGAATGCTCTTCCAAGGATAAGATGAATGTTTCGATCCTCCTCCATATCAAGCACTACAAAGTCGGCTGGAATAATAAAATCTTTTAACTTCACCAACACGTCTTCCACGATGCCTTTCGGGTAAGTAACTGATCTGTCAGCCATCTGCAATGATATGGTAGTGGGCTTGATGCTTCCGATCTTCAACCGCTTGAAGATTGACAGCGGCATCAGATTGATTGATGCCCCCGAGTCACAAAGAACCTTTCCGAAGGTCTCACCTCCGATGATACATGAGATTGTGAAAGAGCCCGGATCTTCCCTCTTGATTGGCATCTTTTTCTGGATGATAGCGCTACACTCTTCGAACAGGTTGACCGTTTCATGCTCCAAGAACAGTCTTTTCTGGGCGACCATGTCTTTCAGGAACTTGATGTACCCGGGCATCTCTTGAAGAGCTTCTACCAATGGAATGTTAATATGCACCTTCTTCATTGTCTCCAGAAATCGTGCATATCTTTCGTCCATCTTGGTCTTGGCAAACCGCTGCGGAAACGGCAGAGGCGGTTTCTTCATTGGTGGTTGAGGAGCATCCGTCGAGCGAGTCTGATCTGGATTGATCGACGGCCCTTTTGAGGCCTCGTCGATCGACGAGGATGCTTCGTCGGTCGACGAAGCTTTGTCTTTGGCGGGTTCTGCCTCCTCTTCGGCTTCTTCTTCATCTCGGGCGCCTTTGTTCAGGCCCTTCATAGGTCTTACCCCCTCTCAGAGTGATAGCGTTCACTTGATTCCTCTGGTTCTGATTCTTGGGATTGACCTGAGTGTTGCTCGGAAATTGCCCCGGCTTGTGTTTGGTTCCTAGGGCATTGGCAATCTGACTAACTTGATTTTTGATGATTTGCACGTGTTTTTGCACCTGATCGACCTTTGAGTTTACCCCAGAAATTTCTTGCTTCAATTTGGTCACAGTGTCTGTGGAGCCTTCCATGAATTTGGCCAATATCTCCTCGAGATTTGGCTTCTTCTTCTCTACTATTTCTCCGTTTTGTACGGCGAACCCTGGCGGTGGTTGCTCTACAGCTTGTGGATTTGCATAAGAGAATCCAGGATGATTCCTTGCATGGTTGAAGGCATAGGGCTGGTTATGTTGCTGATTGTGTTGTTGAAATCCTCCTCGATAATTGTTTTGATAACCACCCCTTTGAATGTAGTTCACATCAACGTTGTTTTCCTCGATCGGCCCTTGCACTGCATCAACTGCAGCAACCGTTTTCTCTTGCTTCAAGTTAGCAAACTCTTCTCTGAGCTTTTTCAGCTCGGCTGCCAAATCTGGTTGCTCGGCAACTTTCTCCACAGCTTTTTCCGCCACTTTATCCACAGCTTTCACTGGCTGAGTTCGGCTTGTGGACCACCGTTGAGTGTTATTAGCCATCTTTTGGAAGAACTCCATGGCCTTCTTTCCACTTTTCGTCATGATTGTGTCTCCAAGTGTGGTGTCCACCAGTTTGGCTGTTTTGTCATTGAGCCCTTCATAAAATGCTTCAGCTTGTTCTCCAGATGGAAAACCATGTCCGGGACAGGCTCTTAGCAGGTCCTTGAATCTGTCCCATGCCTCGCTGAAACTTTCATCAGGTCTTTGAGCGAACCTGATGATCTCTTTCCGTCTTTGCCGAATCACATTCGGAGGGAAGAAGTTCCCTAGAAACTCGTTTCTCAGTTCATTCCACGTACTTATGCTTCCTTTGTCCAGCGCGGTGAACCAAGACTGTGCCTTATCCCTCAGAGAGAATGCGAACAGACGCATTCGGATGGCACTCTTGCTGACTCCTCCAATTTTCACCGTATTGCAGAGCATGATGAACTTGTCCAAATGCGCATAGGGATCCTCGGTAGCTCTTCCTCCGAATTGGTTTTGTTGCACCATATGTACCAATCCGGTCTTCAGTTCGAAGTTATTGGCATTGATGCCAATCTTGAAATCTGTCTCCTTGAACCGAGGTTTGTACCTATTCTGCATGGCTTCTTCCTCCTCCTCGTCGTCAGACTCTCCCGGAGGATCCTGATTGTCCTCCTCTCCATTGTCGGGATTGTCCTCAAGCAGTGGGTTATCATGTAGGTCCCTTCCATTTGGATTGATTCTCTCGAGTTCATATTGCTGGATCTGCGTCCTCATGGCTTGGATTTCTTGGAGAAGCAAAGCTTGCTCCTCTGCAGTTAGCACTGGCGGAGGCGGTGGTACGTTGTCTTCCATTGTGTGACTGCTTGAACTTTCCTGAGCACGCTTGTTTCTTCGGATTTTTCTGCAAGTAGCTTCAATGTCTGGATGATAGTAGAGTGGGTCCTTTCCTCTGGCTCTTGTACTCATGCACTACCTGTACAACAAAGGAGGTAGTGAGATACAACTGGGAAAATAAAACAAACGAATTGAAATTCTGAAACAGAAATACGAAGTCGTCGATCGATGAGATGTTTCCGTCGATCGACGGAAGTAAAACAGCTTCGTCGATCGAGGCTAGATAGCATCGATCGACGAGGAAAGCAAAAATGCGAGAAAATTCAGAAAAAAAAAAACGAAAATTACAGCCTAAAGCAATATTTCAATCATAGATCTAATAGTAAGATTAATTCTATTCTGTCCCCGGCAACGGCGCTAAAATTTGATCGCTAGAATTATTAGGAAGCGACTTAGCAGAGCTAATAATACAGCGGCAAAGTTAAAATTATCGATCCCTCAGGGAAAGAAGTAACGAATAACCTTGAAGTACTAGACCAGGCGTTCTTGAAAGTATTGATTAGGAAAATCAGATGAAAAAGGTTTTGATTGTTTTGGAAATCACAATACTTTGGAATCGAAAACTGAACAGGAAAATTAAATAGCTTTTGAAATCAAATATGAGAAACACAGATCCTAGGGATATCTACCTATCAAGTATAACATGTATGAATAAATCGATTAATTCCCAATTTTAATTCCGCTTCGTAGTGAAACATCAGAAAAATATTATGAACTTCTTTGTCTGACAATTCATAAAGTAGATTAGTCAATTACCTATCTCCGTTCGGTCTCAAGATGAATTAACTAACTCCAAAAAGATCTACATATTTATTCCTACAATTAATCTCCTTCAGTTACGACAGGAAATCAAATTATATTGTGAAAATCTCTTTCGATTGAAAACTATCACAGTTACGTCTCAAGTAATCAACTAGATAATCCTAATAAGTGGCCAACAAATCAAGATTATGAATAAGCACAGATTTCACAAACTACGAAGGGAAAGGAAAAATAATTCGATTAATCAAAACATGTATACATAGATAGTTCGAAACCCTAGAATCTGAGAAAGAGATTAGTTACACATATTCAGTGTAATATTCATCGAAGAAAAATACAACCTGAACTGCATAAAAACTGGAATCCGTAAGTCTTCTCGTAGAAACTTGTCTTAAAAAAACATAAAAACTCTAAAAATTCTTCAAACTCTAATATTCTCTCTCTAAAAACATGTACGCACATTGAAAAACGAATTACACATGAGTATTTATAATAATGAAAGATGTATCTAGCATTATCTAGGATTAGATATGCATCTATCTCCAAATCAGATGAGAAACAGGATTTCCCGCTTGCGCGTCGACCGCGTCCAATCTCCGTCGATCGCGTCTCCTCATTTCGCCTCGTCGATCACGTCTGAATAGACTCGGTCGACGGGGTCTCCATTTTCTGCTCCGTCGATCGCTTGACAACAGCACGCCTCGTCGATCGACTAAGGGTCCTCGTCGATCGACGGGGTCTCGGGCACTGGATCCTTGACTCTTCTGTTTTTCGACTAGAAACCTGCACGATTCATCAAACACGGCATTGCAAGTACAAAAACTACTCATGCACAAAAACAAACACAAAAATGATCTAAACACTACACAATCAGTCAAAGAACTATAAGATAAGTTGATGAAAATCCTAACTTATCAGTAACGTGCTCGTATATCCGCATCTTGGGTAACAGCAGTTCGTGTAGTACCGCCTGAGACTGAACTTAGGTAACCATATCCGAGTAATAGGATGGGGACATTCCCTGAGGAGCTCAATAACATTCATCGTGCCAAAGTCCTGCAGGCTGATTAAGTTCAGGCACGAGTGATAAGGTTTGAGTGGTACTACTCAGGAATTATAAGATATTAATTAATTGTAGTTAGAGCTTGTCAGAGGCTCCGATTAATTAATGGATGTCCGGTAACCTTAAATATGGGGATTCTCAATTAATGCAGCCCGTTCTCATAACGTGGTAATAAAGGGGTAGGTCAGTATTAATTCTGTGGTGAAAAAGAATTAATATTAATTAATTAATTGTGTACTGGGTTGAGGACATGGGAATTAATTAATTTATAGGCCCACTTTATTATTTGCATTAGGTCCCAGGTCTGGCCCAACAAATGTGCTGAATTGAGCCCAAAATGGCCCATTAGGGTTTCCAACCCTAGGTCTATAAATAGACAGCTCTCTCTCATAAGTCATAATAGAGTTGAAAAACCCTAAACCTAAGAGAGAGAGTGGGCGCCGTTTTTGAGAAGAGAAAAGGAGGAGAATTTTTGAATTCTGATCCCGCTCAAGTCACAGATCTACGGAGTCCTCACCAGTAGTAGATCTGACCAGTGCCGGGATACAGATTTGAAGATCTAATCTGGAGAACAACAGATTTCTTCTTTCCTTTTCTTTATTTTCGATTTTCTCTAGAAATTAGTTTTCTAATTTCTGTTTCCGCAGAGAAATCAGATTGCGTGGTTGAATTGGATTTTGGAATTCAAACGCAAAAGATCGGTACAGACACTACGGAATTACGGTAATCTCTCAATCCACAATTATGCATTAAATTCATAGGAGCATGCTAGGGTTTTTGTGAATTTAATTATGGGCAATATCCATAGATCGATCCGGTTCAGTTTTGGTTTTGGTGATTCGGTTCACGTAAAAACCCTACAAAGGTTCCCACTGCAAGCTACACTTCTAGACGTTTACGATGTCACCCTCAACCAGACTGCGGGTTTTAAGCCCCAATCCTTTAATTTCATACCATGTCAAGAATCCTTAGACACATGAAATTAATAATTAGTGTAAAAACTCAGACCAAACTATCTCTCAAGAGCACGGAAGCAGCAACTGCATTATATTCTAAGATTCTTATAAGCAATTAACCACAAATTTAACTCCAGCCAAAAGAGAACAGTTAGCATGGCGCGAAACCATACCACATGACCCTTAAAGCCTTTGTTATCTATAATTTAAATCAATCATAAAACACTTATGAGAAAAGATTTATGCAAGCTACACTCGTAGACGTTTATGCAAAACCCTCCCACTATTCACTTGATTTAAATTGTTTGTCTAGAAATCCTAACACCTGCAGCCCATGCACCTCCGAGAATTAGCAAACTACACTCGTAGACGTTTACTAAGATGAGAGGCACACTGACAGCCTAGGATCGCTTTGTATAAGTCTTTTGATTTTAATTAAAAGATCCGCTTAGTATTTTTGATTCAAAGGGTTTCTTCAATGCGCACATAAATAATTTCATGTCATTATATTTTCCCAAATTTTTGCATGAAATTAAACATGTCCAGAAATTAAAAATATAATTGAACAAGAAATTAATCACATAAGCATGCTATTTAAAGTTGTAAATAATAAAATAGTAAAATATGATTTTCTATTATCTACACATGCTTATTGCGCAAATAATAAATCACACATCATACGAAGGCAATTAAGACAAACAAAAATTCCTCGTGGTCCAAAAATAGGAAAATAAAAATCTATCCATTATAGAATTTGAAATTTGAATACAGATATCTTCAAATCTTCACAAATCTTCAAGGGGTTTGATTTTCTCAACCACCAAATCTTTTTCGACTTAGGGTTTTGTGATTTGAAAATTGGTCCCACAAACAACTGCAAACCCTAGGGTTTACAATCGAATGCACCAACACTCAAAACCACCCGCCGTCGCCATTGTCGGGACCGATGCAGCTGGCAGCATCGAGTAATGCGCAGCACGTCGATCAATGCGGGTTGCGCAGGCCTGCATACGATGCACAATGCCGCACCTCTCGCTGTCCGATGCTGCTGCCGTCCTCACGCCGCCCTGCCTGCGTTGCCATCACACGCCTGGGAAGCCCGAGTCGCTGCTGCCGCTGACTATCATCGTGGAACTGCGGCTGTGCAGCGCAAACCCTAATTAGGGTTTGTGCCGTCGACCTGCTTCCCATCAACAGCAACCGCGCTCGGCGCTCTGCGCTATCCGTGCATGCACGCCATCGCCACGGCCGCCTGTTGTGGCTGTTGCACCATCGCCCGCGGCTGCACATCGCGCGCGACCTCCTGCTAGCATTGTGCGCCGCCGCTGTGTTTTCGTCGCCGATTTCTTCTTCGTTCTTCATCCCGTACAAATTACATATTTGAAAAATACAAATAGACTAATCTATTATAATTTTTCCTAAATCTAATCATGGATTTTCTCGTGATTTTACAAAAATAATTTAATCCAAACACGAATAAACCACCACAAATTAAATCAAATGGGTTGCCACGAGGAACCAAAACCAAAACCAAAACCATCCACAACAATAAATAAATTCATATATGCATAAATCGAATAATCGCTTATCCAACAGAGCCATAAAATCGAGACCAGACTCTGATACCAATTGCTGGGATTCCAGGCGAACCGAATTGCCAAATCCATATAAACCCAGACCGTTCATGGATATTGAAAGCAATTAAAACAACGATTAAACCCTAGCATGCTCCTATGAATTTAATGTAGATGATTTCGAATATACCTTAACTCCGATCTTTTGTGTTTGAATTCCAATCCCTTGATTCAACCACGTGATATGATTAAAATTGCAAAAATAGAAATTAGAACCAGATCTAATTTTAAGAATTAATTAAAAGAAAAGAGAAGGGAAGAAATATGTTCTCCAGATTAGATCTTCAGATCTGTATCCCAATGATGTTCAATCTTGCTACTGGTGAGGATTCCACAGGACTGTGAATGTGTGAGCCAGAGTCGAATTCTTCTTCTCCCGAACATACAAAGACGCCGCCTGATAAGTTAGGATTTTCACCAACTTATCTTATTGTTCTTTGACTGATTGTGTAGTGTTTAGATCGTTTTTGTACTTATTTTCGTGCATGGGTTAGTTTTTGTACTTGGAATGTTGTGTTTGATGAATCGTGCAGGTTTCTAGTCGAAAAACAGAGAAATCAGGATCCAGTGCTCGAGACCTCGTCGATCGACGAGGGGCCTTAGTCGATCGACGAGGCATGTTGATGGATAAGCGATCGATGGAAGAAGAAGGCCTCATTGACCGACCCTGTTCAGACGCGATCGACGAGGCAGAAGACTGGGACGCGATCGATGAAGATCAGACGCGGTCGACGCGCATGCGGAAATCCTGTTTCTCATCTGATTTGGAGATAGATGCATATCTAATCCTAGATAATGCTAGATACATCTTTCATCATTATAAATACTCATGTATAACTCGTTTTTCAGAGGAGAATGTGTGTTTTTAGAGAGAGAAAGTTAGAGCAATTATTAGAATATTAGAGTTGAAGAATTTTTATGTTTGAAGACAAGTTTTTCCGAGAATACTT
>JAPKLW010006979.1:0-16054 GCA_026898455.1 Plectranthus barbatus
AATAAGGTTTGATCCAACAAAACCTTTTACAAATAAGTCCTAAGGGAGATTTTAGGAATAATTTCCCAACAATTTCCCCCTTTTTGGTGCGATCAAAGCTTACTATCATTTGCTGACCATAAGTGGAAGAATGTCTGTGTTTTACAAGGCTATGCTATTCTATTAATCTAACACAGAGTTTTTTCAACTAGGTTCGAGCAGAAAAGAATGATTGTAATCAAATTCCCCCTCAACAGGTGCTGGGGAATATTTCTCGATTAAATATAAGTGAATGTTTGCACAAATGTAATATGCTAGAAATTCTAGCACCTATCAAATCAACAAGCATTCATCAATCAAAATATAATCTCCATATCCACATGCAAAAATTGTTGAGTACACCAGAAGTGTTAGTCAACTAGAGTACACCAATAAAAATCAGAGGTGGACAAAGAGAGTTTGTCTAAGTCTGATCCAATTTTATATATAATATTGCAAGTTTAAGTACAAATTGGATTCAGAAGGTAAAAGATAATGAAAAGATTGGACCTTGACGTTCATGAGCCGGGTGCTGGCTTGTCCTTCTCGCTGTCCGCTGAATTCGATGAGTTGCTTTTCTGGATATCAGCAAACCTTTCCATGGTAAACTTCATGAAGTTCTCAAGAAGATTTGTTCCTGTTTCTCTTTCAGCAGCCTCACGCTCCAGTTGTTTAGCCAGCTTCTCCTGCTCCATTGCAATCTTTTGCAGTTGAAGTTCATGCTCCTTTCTTTGCAATTCTAATCTAGCTTCTTGTTCTTTTCTTCTTGACTCCTCCTTCGCCTCTTCTTCTTTCCTCCTTAACTCCTCTTTCTTTGCGGCTAACTCCTCATTTTCTTTTCTTGTTCTCTCTTGGTCAGCCTTTCTTCTTTCTTCCCCCTCTTTGATTGCAGCCAAAAAGTTGATACCATAAGCCACCACAGTTTCGGTTAGGGTCGTCTTGGTTTCGGCTAAATCCTTTTGAACGACCTCCAGTCCTGCCTTATTCTCAGAAATAGCCAGCTTGTTCTCAGCAGACTCTGACCGAACATAGGATACATTGCTTCGAACTTCATCAATTTCTCTTCTTAGGTGGGTGGTTGCCTCTGCTACTCTTCCATCAATGGCTACTTGCAAATAAGATTTAAAGGCTTCAGCTATTTCCGCATTCAATGGAAAGGGTATCTGTAGTGAGGTTATTGGAGTGGCATTGAAGGAAGTAGTCGTAATGAGTTCTTGACTTGTTGGAATAGATGGTTGCTGTACTCGACTAGTACTCGCATCAACATATGCTTGATAGCAGACTTCCTCATGCATTATCCGATTAGCAGTATCCAGAATTTGTGCGGTCTCCTGGACAATCCGATCCTCTGCTTCTTGAGCTTCCTTGACTATTTCCTGAATACAATGTTCAGGAATTTGGCCAACTGCATATCTCGGTAGTCAAATTCCAGAGCAGCACGCTCAGTGGCCTGTGCCGCTATTCGAGCTTTGAGTCTCTCTGCCTGTTGAATTTTATACTCCATCTGTCGTTTCCAGTAAGCAACAGCAGCTCTTGCTTGACGCTTGGACGGTTCAACCCTGGCATCAGAGTATCCATCGGGTGCGAAGGTGGATTTGGGTAACCCTGCAGTCTTTGTGAGAGAACGGTATTCCTGGATGGCTTGAAGTCTGCACATCACTTGCTTATCCGAGAACTATTTCATCCCCGGAACTTGATCCATCCAATCGAAACACCAACGTTCCTCACGTCTCCAGAAGTTAAAGCCCTTAGCTGCAAAAACCAATGCTTTTTCTTCAAAACAGAGTTGATGCATAATGTAATCACACTTCTTCCATCGTCGAAACTCTTCTGTTAACAAGCGTCCTTCCGACGTTGATTCATCCAATACGGTATGGAATAAGTCAGCAATGGCTCTTTCCGTTTCGGATTGAACAAACAACTCTATCTCTTCAGCCATAGGTGTGAGATCAGAGTTGGGCAATTCTTCAGGATATACCGTTGCACACCATTGACCGATTCTCCGTAGATGATAGCGAGGTCCAGGCAAGCCATTGAGAGGCACTCGGAGAGGAGTATCTGATCCAGATGTTACCTTCCTCAGGTATTTGGCATTGAAAATTCCCTCAGATTCTCCATCAGAATCAGATTCAGAAATGCAAGATGATTCAAGATCAGTGAACAGAGAATCATTCTCTTCGACAGGCGAGTGTGAATCATGGAGAATTGAATCAACCTGTTCTTCAGTACCTCGAGCTCTACTCGATTCTGCATTAGTGAAGGCTCAAGACCTCAGTAATTTTGAGAGTGCTTTATCTGATAATTCCTCTTCTGCAATGATTGTCTGCTGATCAGATGAGGGATTGATAAATGATTCCTCTTCTGAAGCAGCTTTCCCTTTTCCTTTATTCCTGGCCTCGTCTGCTAGGCGTTGCAGTTCATCAGCAGGATCTTCATCATCATTTATCATGGTGATATCTGCTGGAATGTCTGTCGTTCCCTCGTTCACTGCTGGAATTGGATTTCCTTTAACAACAATATCCACTGTTGTGGATTGATCCACTTGTTCTGCTAATACTTCATCCACTATATTAGACTCTTCGGCTCTGCTAGTATTGACTCCTCTGCTAGCACTGCATTCCTTGTTAGCTTCTTCGTCTGATATAGTATCTTTTGAAGATATAGCACCTTTTCCAATGCTTTTACTTTTCTTCGCAGTGTGTTCTTCTAGTTGCGCCTGTTTAGCAGCTCTCTTCTGAGCCATAAATTCTTCAGCAACAGACTTGACTCGCTCGAAGTTTCTGTCTCTTCCTTCGAATGTTAGGTCTCTAATGAATTTCTGATAATCTCTCTTCTCCATTTCCTTGAGGATGGCTTCGCGCTGTCTCTTCATTTTTCTTGTTTCCTTAGTGCGCTCTTCCATATTTCTGAGAGATTTAGGAATGTAGTCTGGATCAGCTTCAGCGGTTCCCTTAGTGTTAATTTTAGTAGAGGCCTGCTCTGCTATTACATCAATAGCAATTCGATCAACATCTTCAGCAGATTTCTTCTCTGTTTCTGCTTTTTCCAATTCTTCCTTGTCGGTAAGTAATACCAACTTTCTCCTGGTCTTCTTCTTTGCTTTAGGTACAGGAGAAGTATTTGTAGTTCTCTTCTTTGTTTGGAATGGTAAAGCCATGTCTCCGAGAATAATCGGATGCTGTTCTGCTTCCCTTGAAGTCATAATATCATTAATCTGATCAGCTGGTAAATTCCCTAACTTCTCAATTTCTTCGAGATTTGTGAAGCAATGCTCTGTTTCAGCATTTGTCGCAACACTGCTATTTACTCTTCTGTCATTGGGATGGAGGGTTGTAGTATTTGAACCGCCAAATTTGATTCATCAGATTCTTCAGGGGATGTAGGTTTATCTTTGTCTACATTGGACTTCCCTTTCAACTTTCGAGGATTCCTGACATTGACCGGCTTAGGCTTGTGTCTTGTTACAGGAATGTAGTCTGTGGAAAGGAGTGCAACTCCACGATCTACTCCTGTGTTGGTGAACAAAATTTCCAAGAATTTACTAATCTTCAACCCAAAGTTTACATTCGAGGAGAATGTTCCATCTATCTCCATGTGTGCATTCTTCTTGGCATGCTCTGCCCACCGTTCAAATATGAACTCAGCCGAATTACCCTTAACATTATCGTTTAACGCCATCATCACGGCATACTTCTTAGCAGAGAGCTCCGAGTAAGAACCAGCATCGCACTGGAGCATCTTTATTACAATCTCTGCAAGTAGTTTGTATTCATCTGTCAATGTGTTGATTGAGGTGTTAACCTTAAACGTACTTGGTTGCCCTTTCTGTCCTGACTTTTTCCAGCGATTCCACCTCCTTTCCATTTCAGCTCCATCATTCACCTTATATTGAGAGATTTTGGTTCCAAAATTTCAAAGTCCAAAAATTCGAGACAGCAACTCAGCGTTAACCTCTACAATATTCCCATACACACATATCCTAAACGACTACTGATCGTCACTCATAACAGCTCTAGCATAGAATTCAGCAACCATATGTGGATGAAATTGATCAGGTTCAGCAGTGAGATACTTTACCAGTAACTAGGAATCAAGGAGATTTAGGATCCATTTGGGAAAGTGTTTGCTGGCGAGAGGCATGTACAGAATCCTGTCTTTCATGATCTGGGCTACTCGTCTCCGTTCCGCCGAATGAGTGGACAGCTTCTTCTGTCTGGCCATAGTCACTAATGTGCAGTAAGGAATGGACTCATCAATGTCTTCCTTCTTCTCTATTCCAGTGAAGCCGGGTGCATGTCGTACATGCAGGGGTGAGCAAGCGGTGGAGGGATAGATAAATGAGGGTTGTTGAAATTGAATCGCTTCGGAGTTTCCAGTTGGTAAAGATTCTGTATTTGGTGAATGGTTTGATTCTTGACTTGAGGAGGTTGGAGAATTTTGGTTTGAAGCCATGGTTGGGTATTTTAGGGAGTTTGTGGAGGTTGGCGAGGGTTTTGCAGGGACGAGAGATGAAGGGTTTCAAAAAAAATGGTAGAGGCTTAAAATCTAATTAGTGGGTAGAAGATTTCGGAGTACGAGAAGAGATTGATGATGAGGATTGTATGCACTTTAATTTCAATCAACGGTTGGGGTAGAGAGTGAGATCGTGTGAATATGCACGTCTTCAAGAACTTGAGTGCTGGTGACGTGGCTCAGCCCTATTCGTTGCCGCCGTCTGCGTATATTAAATGCGCCTCGTCATGAAAGGTACTCTTCCGCGCCTGATTTGAAATCTTCAGCAGCCAAAAATTAGTAGAGATGATCTGAAACTACCACGTATTTCAACGTAGCATCATGGGGCGCATATAAAATTCAATTTCTTGCATAGATTTTCATGTATAATCGAAATTTCTTTCGATTTGACCTTCACTTAAAGCGATTACTGTTCTCCTCAATGCAACCGTTCGTATTCCGAGATCAGCAGTAATCAAAATTATCTCTATAAATTGGATGGGTAAACGATTCAATGGTACAAACTCCTTGTGTACACTCTTCTAGCGATCATTGCAATTCTTCTCATCCTTTCTAAAAGAAATCCTTCCTTCAGAAGAATATGGAATTATCCAGTACACTCTTCGTTCCTCAACACAGGATCCTCTGTGATTCTGGTTTATATGAAGAGTATGAAACAGAGTATCATGTAGCGGAGGGGGTTATGTCAAGGCTTCATGCGAGTGGCGTGGGCAGAATCGTATCCCTGACCCCTCATACATTCCACAAAGGACTACTTCAGCAGTTTATCCGATCATGCAAACCCATCGGAGACTCCATTGTTGGTGTCTTCAGGGATCAATTGGAGATGTGGACGGTGGATACTTTCGCTTCAGAATTCGTTCTTCCGAGAGGCCCAATTTCCATCCAGGACTATCGCAACGATGAAATAGCTCCGGAGTGGTCTTCATGGATGAAATGGAGGCGTTCATCCGATCTTGAGTTCTCGCCGACTCCATCAGCATATGGATTGCAGACACGATACCAGGTTCTCTTCGAAATAGTCTGTGGTATGGTGGTGGGAGAGAATCCTGAGGACATGATATTCTCTCGTGATGTATGGAAAGCCATGATGGCTATTGACGATAGGGCGAATGTTGACTGGGCTAATTTCATCTATCAGAGAGTGCGGCGAAGTGTTCAGCAGTTCTCGCATCTTCATCTCCCCTACGGAATGCCATTTAGTTGGTTGTTTGAGCAGCGATATCAGGATCTTACTCTAGGTCCCTCGAACCTTCGAGGAGTAGATTTTTATCCGTTTGTGCCTTTGTCACCCTTCTGAATTGGTTGTACCCTCTGTTTATGTAAATATTTTTGTTGATCTATATAAGATGATGTCTATGTTTCATTTGAAACAATCTCATATATACTCACTCAATATCAAATATCTGCTTGATAATAACCTTGTGATAAGCAAATCTCATGATGAAATTTGTATTAATTCTGCTGAGTATACTGTTGCTAAGGTCCTAGCAGATGGATGTTTGGTAGCAGAGCTATATGTTCTGCTAAAAACGTAGCAGATACCACTTTTGAAAACATGTAGCAGAGTTCTCGTTATCTAGCAGAGATATATGTTCTAGCAGAGTACTCAACCTCTAGCAGAGTTCTCGTCTCTAGCAGAGACCTCATCTATAGCAGAGTACTCATCTCTAGCAGAGACTTCATTTCTAGCAGAGTACTCATCCTCTAGCAGAGACTTCATCTCTAGCAGAGTACTCATCTCTAGCAGATGGAACGACGATCTTCAATGCGTGCGACTCTCCATGCGTCGATTATTTCCAAGAAACACTGTGATCGATCTGACGTGGCATCTGTCCATTCGTCGTATAACAGATGATCATTAACTCTTGTTGACTGAATCGAGTCGATTCTTAAGAAAAGAGTTATGGTTTTTCCTTTATAAATACCCTTCTTGTGAATAATTTTATCATCACAAGAACTCTTTTCTGAACTTTTCCCTTATTTGTTCAAAAATCTTCGAGAAGATGGATTCACCAGGTCAATCTCTGTAGTTGCGCCGAAACCAGATTCTTCATGAGTCTGGTTTGTACTCCCTGTATGATAACAATCCTATAGTGGCAGAAACCGTTATGTCGAAGTTGAATCGAAGTGGATTGACCCAATTCGTCACTACCACTCCAAGATGTTTCCAAGGTGATGTTCTTCGAGAATTCATCGAGGACTGCTCGGTGGAAGGAGATGCCATCTATGGTTCTTTTCGTGGCAAATTGGTCTGCTGGTCACCGGACTTCTTTTCCCGACGATTCGGCCTTCCCAGAGGTTCCGGGTCAGTATTCGACTACCGCGTGACAGACATCGCCCCTGAATGGTCAGCGTAGCAGAAGTGGAGACGATCTCCTTCGTCTGAATTTTCCCTTTCTGTCTCAGCATACGATCTGCAGATTCCTTATTGGGTGCTCTTCCGTGTTGCTAACAATATGTTGAACGGAGAGGGTCTTGATGACACTTCCTTTGCAAAGGAAACATGGCAGATCATGATGGCTATTGATGATGGGGTCGAGGTCGATTGGGCGAAATACATCTTCGACAACGTTCGAGATTGTGTCCAATATCACCCTGCTGTGCCTCTGCTGAATGGAATGCAGCCTAGCTGGCTGCTGGAGCAAAGCTTCCCTCGGATAGCAGAAGGACGTTCGAACCTTGTAGATACGGACTTCTTCCCGTTTAAGCCTCCTTCTTCCTAGAATAGCAGTCATGTTGTTGTTTTCAATTTTCTCATCTTCCTTTGTAATGACGTTTGTCAATGAATGAAAGGATGTATGGATTCTGCACAACTATATGTTGTTATCTGTCATTTGTTGAAAAATCACAACCAAGTTCTGCTTAGCATTCTTAGTATTAGCAGATTGCTATGATGAATATTCTTCAGCAAATGTATTCATATTCCAGAATACTTAACGATGTCTTCATGAAATCCAAGAGATAAAGATAAGAATGACATCTCATTCAATACTCTGTCTCGGATATGCTTGCAACAGTATCTTAGCAAACTGTCTTGTGATTGTGTTGAATTTCTGTAGCAATCCTCCTGTGTCTGATGTAAGCTACAATTTTCTACACAGGGTCATCAAGTGCTTTCATTTAAGACGATAGGTTTCTGTCTTAATCAATGGATTTTGAATATCCTTTGGTGTCTTCTTTGAGCATTCATGGAAGATAACGCTATAATACTCAGGTAGGTCGACTTGCCGTAAATAGCTTTATCAAGACAGGTGGTGTTTCCCAACTCGTCGAGACTCCTCGACTTCCGCCCTCTGAGTTGAGTTGACAAGACACTTTTTAGGAGAATGTTCCCTCTGAGGAGAGAACCACAATCTTGCTATATATATAACATCCCACTTGTTGTGTTGGACTCCATCTCTTCCACTCCATTTAGCATAGCATTTTCTTGTTTCAAAAATGCATCACGTTACCATTGCTCCAAGCGATTTAAGCGTTACTCGCAACCAGATTCTTCATGAATCAGGGTTGTACTATGAGTATGGAAACAACTGTCGCGTTGCAAATTTTGTTATGGGGGCTCTTCAAGAGAGTTGTCTGACCCAATTTCTGATGACTATTCCATCACGTTATCAGAAACGAGCTCTACAGAGCTTTATCTTCAGATGTCAAACCACTGATGATGCCATTTGGGGCTCCTTTGATAACCAAGTGGTTTGTTGGACTCCGGCCCTCTTCTCTCAGAAGTTTGGCCTTCCACGGGGTCCCATTCGCGTTATGGATGTCTACCGCCATATGACTGCTCCAGAGTTCGGCTACTGGGATAAGTGGAGGCAGTCAGACAATTATGACTTTTCACCAACTCCATCATGCTTGGAGTTGAAAGAGGAGTATAGAGTCCTCTTTGACATTGTTTTCCTCAGGTTCTGCTGCCAACTGCCATGCAGCTGAGTTGGTTGCTGGAGCAGAGGTTCCCTCATCTTGTCTCCGAAGGCATTCCTTTGATGGGATTTGACTTTTATCCCTTGAGGGCTCACTTTCCTAACTCGGGTTGAAGAATGTTTCGAATTCTCCTCCTTTTGGCGTCCACAAAAATATTGTTAGATTTGTAGCACATGATGGTGTAGGGTTGAATATATCTGACATTTCTGTGCTGTGAAGTTGTGTAGCTTTTGAAGTCTGTCGTCCTTCTGTTGAATGAATATGCTAATTTAGATCCCTTCTTTTTGTGTATCTTCGTGTAGACTCTTTTCAACTATTTTCATGACATTTTTCAACATTTCATAATGTAGTAATGTCAAGATATTTTCAGCAGGCCGAAGAAATAGCATTCAGAATGTAATAACCATCAAACAAATTTCAAGAATCTCCACATAGAAAGAATGAGAGCTAGGACTCATTCATCCACATCTTCATCTAATTCCATCAATCCTAGCTTTAAGCATAATTCTTTAAATCTGGTTTCTGGAAGAGGCTTTGTAAATATGTCTGCTATCTGTTCTTCGGTGCCTATATGACGAACATCGATATCTTTCTTTTCCTGATGATCTCGTATGAAGTGATGACGGATATCTATATGCTTGGTTCGAGAGTGGTGGACAGGATTCTTTGTGATGCACATGGCACTATTGTTGTCGCAGTAGATAGGCACACATTCAGGTGAGATCCCGTAATCTTGTAGTTGTTGCTTTATCCAGAGGATTTGCGAGCAACAGCTAGCAGCAACCACATACTCTGCTTCAGTGGTGGAGATAGCAACAGAGTGCTGCTTTTTGCTGAACCAACTAATAAGCTTGTGTCCTAGAAATTGACACGTGCCACTCGTGATTTTCCT
This sequence comes from Plectranthus barbatus, assembly GCA_026898455.1. Classification (NCBI taxonomy): domain Eukaryota; kingdom Viridiplantae; phylum Streptophyta; class Magnoliopsida; order Lamiales; family Lamiaceae; genus Plectranthus; species Plectranthus barbatus. The sequence goes on from JAPKLW010006979.1 coordinate 9,347, forward strand.
GTCGATCTTACATCCTCCAAAATCAGAATCTGAATATCCACTCAGAGCGAGACTATCTTCTCTGGGATACCAAATTCCTAGTCCTTCTGTACACTTCAAATAGCGAACAATTCTCTTAGCAGTATCAAAGTGGGCCTTCTTAGGCTTGGCTTGATATCTAGCACATAATCCCACGGCATACGAGATATCTGGTCTGCTAGCGGTAAGATATAGTAGTGAACCTATGATCCCTCTGTAAAGAGTAGGGTTCACATCATCTCCTTCTTTCTCAAGAGCAGCAATGCATGTTGTGCTGATAGGTATTCGCAGACTCTTGGTCTTCTCCGGACAATACTTAGCAATTAGATCACGAGCATACTTCTTCTGATGGATGAAAATTCCCTCTTTGGATTGCTGAACTTGCAATCCAAGGAAAGACATTTTTCCCATCATTCTCATTTGGAAATGGCTAGTCATGAGATCAGCGAACCTATCACATAGATCTTGATTCTTTGATCCAAAGATAATATCATCAACATATATTTGAACTAGCAAGATGTTGTCTCCATCTTTAATGCGAAAGAGAGTTTGATCTATCCTCCCTTTCTGAAATCCATTATTCAATAGAAATTTAGACAAAGTTCCATACCAGGCTCGTGGTACTTGCTTCAGACCATATAGTGCCTTCTTGAGCCTGTAGACTTGATTCCCTTGCTCAAATCCCGGAGGTTGCTTGACATAGACTTCTTCCTTGAGCTCTCCATTTAGAAAGGCACTCTTCACATCCATTTGCATTACATCGAATCCATGGTATGCAGCATATGCCAAAAATAGGCGGATTGCCTCTAGTCTTGCTACTGGGGCGAAGGTTTCATCATAATCTATGCCTTCACATTGTCTATATCCTTTGGCCACAAGACGTGCCTTGTTCCGAACCACAAAGCCTGATTCATCCTTCTTGTTCTTGAATACCCACTTTATGCCAATAACACTCTGGTGCTCTGGTCTGTCAACTAGTTCCCACACATTGTTTCGTGTGAATTCTGCAAGTTCCTCTTGCATTGCGTTCACCCAATCTGGATCTAGCAGAGCCTCTTCGACTTTCTTGGGTTCTTCATTAGAGATGTAACACGCTAGCATAGCATTGCCGTTTCCTTATCTGGTTAAGATAGGATCATTTAAGTTTCCAAGAACACCATCTAAAGGATGCGCACGTAGCCATGTAGGTCTGATACGTGCCAGAATTTCAGCGACCGGTGCTCCTCCTTGGTGGATTTCATCAGGGACATTCTCTTCATCATTGTCTTCATTCTCCCGGTGCTCAGCAACTGGGACATTGTTAGTTTCATCTTCTGCGTCTGTTACAGGGACCTCAGCGTCAGGAATGACATTGATAGGTGCAGCATCTGCTGGGATTTCAGCAACCGGTTCTTCTTCGATTGGAATCTCAGCAACTCCTTTGCTAAGATCTTCAGCAGCCTCCACATCACCTTGATCATCAAGAATTCCTTCGACGTCTAAATTTTCATTTAGATGTATTGTGGAAGTGGCCTCAGCATGATCATTAGCATCACTGGCCTGGTCAGCAGTTTGGGTCCCTGCTGTGTGCGTCTGATTTGGATTGCAGTCATTCATGGACTTAGTCGGATCAATACGCATATTCTCGAAAGAATTTAAGAATGTTTGATCATTAACATCATTAGTCTCATGATTGCTATCCTCTTTTCCTTTGTTTTCTCTGCGCACTAAAGTTGACTCATAAAAAATAACATTGCATGTTATTTCCACAATACCAGTAATCTTATTCAATACCCTATAACCTTTATGAGTGGGATGTCCATAACCAAGAAGTACACCCTCATCTGACTTAGGTGAGAAGGTATTAAGTTTAGATTTTCCATTATTGTGAATATAACATGTAGAGCCGAATGCACGTAGATGAGTTATGGAGGGCTTACGACCGTTGTACACTTCGTAAGGAGTCTTGTTGAATCTGCTCGTGATGGCACTCCTATTCTGTGTGTAACAGGCCGTCATGACTGCTTCCCCCCAGTACTTAGCAGGAAGTTTGGAATCTGCTAACAATGAGCGAACGGCTTCCTTCAGCGTCCGATTCCTTCTTTCTACTAAACCATTTTGTTGAGGAGTCCTTGCTGTAGATCTTTCGTGTGATATTCCAGCTTCAGCACAGAAATCCATCAGCACTCCATTACAGAATTCTGTTCCATTGTCAGATCGAATTCTCTTTACAGTAACTTCTTTACTGTTTTGCTCCTTGAGAATCAGTTCTGGCAGGATGAGTTTCACCTCGTCCTTTGTTTTTAACAGACGTACCCATGTGTATCTGGAGAAATCATCAACCACCACTAGTGTATACAAACGTTTACTTACAGTGGGTGGAGTGACTGGACCGAAGAGATCCATATGAAGTAACTCCAGAATCCTTTGTGATGTTTCTTTTTCGGGATTTGAGTTAAAGGATGATTTGGTCTGCTTCCCTTGTTGACATGATTTGCATATTCCTTCCTTGCGGAAAGTTTCGTCGGGCAGACCTACAACAAGCTTGTTCTTGGCAAGGTAATTAATAGTTTTAAGGTTTAGATGATTGAACCTCTTATGCCATAGCCATGTTGTTTCTTCTTTGTTTAGAGCTAGAAAGCAGGAATGTTGTTGACCGCTTTGCCAATCAACAATATACAAGCCACCCTTGCGGATGCCTCTTAGTTTTACTTCTCCTGAAATAGCATCAGCAATAGCACAACCAGTATTCATAAAGGATACGATATACCCGTTTTCACATAATTGGCTTATGCTGAGTAGATTGTGCTTCAAGTTGGAGACGAGTGCTACATTGACGATTCTTAATCCGTTTCTTTCAATGCACCCTCTTCCAATGACTTCTCCTTCACTGTTGTCTCCGAACTTGACCTTGGGACCGTTAAGTAGTCTTCTTATGTCTGAGAATAGTTCTTCGTTCCCGGTCATATGAGCAGAGCAACCGCTATCCAGGACCCACTCATTAGATATGCACGTTCCCGTAGCTCTCGAGTCTTGTTCCTGCAAGTGAATCAAGTGGATTTAGGTACCCGTTTAGTGTCGGGTCCTGCAGGATTAGCGTGAAGCATAGTTCCTTTCGGAACCCACATCATAGTGACTTTCAAGACTTTCGGCTTGGTTTCACTATTAACCATTTTCTTGACCTTTGGCTTACCATTTTTAACATTACTATTTCTAGATGAAGGAATATACTTAGCCATCCTTGCCCTTGGAAATGGATATAGAATGGGCTCAGGCCTTGCATAGGCGTTTCTTCTATGCAGTGTATTTTGCTGGTAGGTAGGTCTCACATCATTGTACTGTGCAGGCCTTCTCTGGTGAGAATTAGGATGTACTATCCTTGCATTAAAATCAGAACGCTCAGTACTCCTTGAGTTTGCTGAGTAAGGCTTAGCAGATGCTCTTGGATTTCTCTGCTGAGGTCTATTAAATATTTGCCTATCATTCATCCTTTGATTCTTCTGCTGAGGCTTAGAGTTGCGTGCAACGTTTATCCTAGGGTTCCTCTGCTGAGGTCCATTAGATAAAGGTTTAGCAGACTCTGACCTCTGCTGAGATCCAGCAGATGAACGATTGGCTATCTTTGGTATAGACCTCTGCTGAGATCCAATGGGCACGTTCTGCGGGAGTCTATTCTTCGGCTTAGCTATTGGCTTATCAAACGAGGTTTCAGCAGATTCTACTCCTTTACCCTTTTCAGCAGAACTATGTCCAGCAGATACAAACAAAATCGGATTCTGTTTAAAAGAATTATCATAGGGTTTTGACATTCTTTTTGATGATTCGCATCCAAGTCCAGACTTATCATAGTGACCTCTTTGACTACTTACAAGGGCATTGAGAGTAGCCCTGCTGGATGCATACATGCAAATACAGTCCTCTTTGGGTTTACTCTTTAAAGCATGATTCTCTTTTTCTAAAGTTTAAAATTTTTCTGACAAATGAGAGAAGTCTGCTTTTAATTTCAAGAGTTCCTCACTTTCTAACCTCAGTCTCTCGACTTCCTCGGTTAAGTTTGTAATTTTAAGTTTTAGTGAGGTGTTTTCCCCAACGATTTCGTTTTTGATCTCATACATTTTTGAAAATTCTATTGACAGTTTTGTCAAGTAATCTTCCTCGGAATCGAAAAATGATTCCTCCGATTCATCTATGATTGGTTTGCTAGATGGGTTTGATGATAATACCTCAGTTTGCTCAGCAGCGAGGGCTGATTCATTGGTTTCTTCAGCATCGTTGACTGCGTCAGCGAACTGATCTTCAATGTTTTCTGCCATCAATACGAACAATGCTTCTTCGTTATCTTCTTCTTCTGAAGAGCAGTAAAACTCCTCTTCATCAGCAATCTCCGTCCTGGTCAGCAATGCCTTGGTTATTGCTTTAGCAGCGCGTCTTTCAAATCGTTGCTTCAGGCGTTCTCGTTCTTCTCTGCTGACTTTTGGGCAGTCATGCTTCAAATGATCTGGAGATCCACATTCAAAACAAGTTCTAATTTTTTGCTCTACTGAGCTGTTAGATGATGATGATTGAATCTCTTTCGCTTCTTTTTCAGCTTTCGCTTCATTTAGCATTCTCTGCATTTTTTTCATCTGTTCTTCCAGCTCATTGATCTTTAGATCAATCGGCTGTGTACCTGTACTGGAAGTACCTTCCTTTGCAGGTGATGGTGAAGCAGATCTTTCGGGCTTGTAGAAGGGCTTCTTTGTCTTGAATTTGTTATAGTCCTTCTTAGCGAAGTATGCCAAGTCTTCAGGGTTGCTAGCAAAATTTGATGTGGCTTGTGCTACAGCTGTTTCATTTTTCTTCGACTGCTGTATGATAAATTCGTGAGCTTTAAGTTGAGCAAATACCTCAGATGTAGTCGTGCTATTGAGGTCTTTTTCACTCAAACTTGTTACTTTCGCGAACCAGTCATCTCTTGGATATAGTTTGGAGATGATTTTGTTGTTCATTTCTCCATTATCATACTTCTTTCCAAGATTCCTGAGTTCTCCAATGATAGTGTTGAAGCGTTCCTCCATAATTTGTATGGTTTCACCTGCACACATAGAGAAGGATTCGTACTTGTCTACAGCTATCTGTAGTTTATTACGTTTCATTTGATCCGTCTCCTGAGAAGACTCGCACACGTAGTCCCACATTTCCTTAGTAGTTTCAAAATCAAGCGCTTTTTCTTTCATCAGCTTCGGAAGTGAGTCAAGAATTAATTTCTTTGCCACGTGCTCTAGTTGTGCTCTCTTTTTATCTTCACTTGTGTATTCATCAAACGGTTTAGGAACCATGCCAGGTCTCGGTGGTCTTGGTTCTCCTTCAGCAGCATCTTCAGCACGTTCAAGTCCTATAAAAGTGTTAGCTTTCATAATCTGAATAGGACCTCTTACCAGTACATCAGCCATCTCAGGATGTATGCTCTGAAGCTGTATGAGAGCCATCTTCTTCCAAGATGAAAAATTCTCTCTGTCATATTTTCCAAGTGAGTGGTTCAACATTCTGTATGTCTTTGGAATGATTTCCTGAGCTAGATAGACAGAAACAAGGATAAGAGTGCAAGGAAAAGATAGATCAGGTTTCAAAGCGACTCAGAAGCAGTCGGTTTTTCAACCTCCTGCTCTAATACCACTTGTTGGTCCTCAAATATCAGAGTCGTCGTGAATACAACTTAACACGAAATGCAGCGGAATAAATGTTCGTCACTTACACTTATCGTTGTTTATAAAATGTTTCTTAGCTCAAGTTATCACTTAGGTATGTTTTCAGATATACGCTAGCAACTATGTTGCTAGATTTCAAATCAGCTTGATACAGTAAAGTGATAAAACAGTAAATGAACACAAGATTTTATAGTGGTTCGATCCAAATAGATCTACGTCCACTCCTTAGCCGAAACGCTAAGAATTTCACTAGAAAAGTATACAGATTACAAGGATTCGCCTTTCCAGTTAAGTAGGCAGTGAGCTTTCGGCCTGGCTACTTGACAGCTATCCTCCGTTAATCTGAACTCCTCCGATAAGGTTTGGCTGGATCAAGGGCGCACCTTCGAAACTCCTGCCTTGCCTGAAATGGAAGTTTTATAGTCACTTCCTGACTTTCCTTGAATGTGGCTAAGAGCCCGTCCTAGTCTCGACCTTTTCAGGTGTTCGACTGTTAGATTCTTTCTCGGAAGAAAAGAATCCCAATGATTGAAATATGCTTGAGTGCAATCAAGAATATCTTCAATGGAATGTCAGTATATCAATGACCGACACTTGGGTTGTTGGGAGCTTTTAATAAACTTTCACACGGCTATCAACAGACTACTTTTGTATATTCACTTCGTCAAAGGAATCTCTTGCTTGAGTGTTCGTGAATGTATGAAGTGAGAAAAGCAGCTCTTGTAGTTTCTCTGTTGTCTCTTCTCTCTTGGGTCTTCCTTTTATAGGTGGAGATTCAAATCTTGAATCTCCATATCCGTTAGACACAACGGCATCTTTGTCCAAGAGTGGATTAACTTGTTTGAACACTTTTTGTATATGACTGTACTTTTCGAACTACTTCTGGAAAGTCTCGACCTTTGCGTGTACTTTTGTCAGAATCGCAGTCCAACTTCAAATTTTGATTCTTTTGCTTTGCTAAGCTAGAATCTGCTAAAGTATTTTTCCTTTGATCCTTTGACTTCCGTTGCTTGCAATTTCTTAT
>JAPKLW010006980.1:0-16052 GCA_026898455.1 Plectranthus barbatus
AAGGATGGAGGTGACATGCTAATGGTGCAGATCTATGTAGATGACATCATATTCGGATCAAGGAATATAACTCTCTGCGAGAAGTTTTCTCAACTGAAGCAGACATCATTTCAGATGAGTATGATGGGCAAGTTAACATACTTCCTAGGACTCCAGGTTCAGCAGTCAGCTGATGGAATTTTTATCAGCCAGCGGAAGTATACGAAGGATTTAATTCAGAAATATTGCCCAGAGAAAACTAAGTCCCTCAGAATACCTATGAGCACCAGTTGTCAAATATTTCTTGATGAGCAAGGTGAATCAGTTGATCCTACCATTTACCGAGGAATCATTGGATCACTTCTCTATCTCACAGCCAGCAGACCCGACATATCGTTCTCAGTCGGAGTGTGTGCCAGATTTCAAGCCAATCCGAAAAGGTCACACATGGAAGCTGCAAAGAGGATAGTGAAATATCTGAAGGGGACTGAATCTCTTGGAATATGGTATCCCAGGAATGATGAGCTTACACTCATTGGATATTCAGATTCAGACTTCGCTGGATGCCGTATTGACCGAAAGAGTACCAGTGGTACGTGTCAGTTTCTAGGACACAAGCTAATCTGTTGGTTTAGCAAGAAGCAGCACTCAGTTGCTACATCTACCACTGAGGCTGAATATGTTGCCGCTGCCAGTTGCTGTGCTCAAATAATTTGGATCAAGCAACAACTGGAGGATTATGAAGTGGACACTGGCTGTGTTCCAATCTATTGCGACAACAACAGTGCTATGTGCATCACGAAGAATCCGGTTCATCACTCCAGAACCAAGCACATAGATATTCGACATCACTTCATTCGTGATCATGTCGAGAAGAAGGATGTCAGCGTGGACTATATCAGAACTGAAGATCAACTGGCTGACATCTTCACTAAGCCACTGCCAGAAGCAAGATTCAAGGAGTTGTGCATCAAACTCGGTCTTATGGAGATTGATGTGAGCCCCAATGATGAGGAAGAATGAGTCCCAGCTCTCATTCTGTTCTTGATCTTCTGGAGGACGCTGATTACGACTAAGTCCAAGCTCTTAGTTGTTTTTATTTAAGTGGTATCTCTATCTAACAAGTGGTGTCTACTGGCGAAATCAGACTTACCTGTCGCAGAAGCCCACATGCCGACTTACACTGGCATCACACAGATGGACGATATAGACTACACACTTCCATTCGCCCGCCTGGTTCAGTTGAACAAACCAGTGACCAGGGCTCAACTCTCGAACGCGCAAATCAGGGCGGCGCAAGTTCAGAAAGAAAAAATTCTGAACGAGAAGCTGGCGCGCAAGAATTTTGGAGCGGAGTTGATCGAGATGATCGACCGGGAAGGCCTTCGACAATATCTGACGGCAAGGCCCGAGACCTTCCATCCGCATATGGTGGCGGAGTTCTATGCACGGGCCGTGATTGCTGACGGGAGGAAGTCTTTCACCACTTCCGTCTTCGGCCATCTGATCACTGTCAGCGCCGAATACCTCGCCGACTTGTTCAGATTGAGGAACGAGGGAATGGAGATAGCCACCTACTTCCACAACGATGTAGAGGAGTTCAGGAGACGGTGGGCTCAGTGGAAGAGGGAGGGGGTGACGAGTTTTCGCACTGGAATGCGGAAGTCGGAGATGGACGACTGGTGGCAGATGGTGTGCGACATCGTCGTCAGGATGCTGCAGTGCGAAGTTGGCTCATATGCTGAGTTGAGCCTGCGCAAATTCTCCGTGATGTGCGCGCTGGTGGATGGAGTGGAAGGGAACTGGGCCGAGTTCTTTTTCGGGAGACTGCTGGAGAATGTTGATCGCAACATCAACATTCCAATTGATGGGACGTTCACTCACTCCGTATCCTTTGGGCTGCGGATCAGCCATATTTTGGAGATGGAGATTGGAGATGGAGTGGACCAGGGGGAGCAACTGGTGAGTTCGGATTTCATTCCGCCCACCAAGGAGCAGGCAAAGCTGCCCCGCCCTGACTACCATAAGCCGCGGAGGCTGAAGGGAAAGACAGCAGTCGACCCAGCCACGGTTGTTTCCGAGGAAGAAGAGGAGGATAAGGGGGAACAGGTGCCAGTCATGGCACAGCCGCTGACGGAGGAGGCAAGGGCCGAGTTGAAAAGGAAGATGGAGACCGAGTCTCTTTTTACCCAACTGGAGGAGGCGGAAGTGGAGGCTTCTGGCAGTCGCCCTCAACCAGTTATGCAGGCGCCAGTCACCAAGAAGCCCTCCCGCAAGAAGGCGAAGTCCTCTCAGCACCAGCAGCCCCCGCAAGCCGTGGCATACAATCCAGAATCTGGGAAAATCTCCATCCCAGTCATGAAGAACTTACTAGGGCTGACTGAGGAGGAGACGCTGGAGAAGATGACTCGCAAGCGCAAGCGAGTCATGACCAAGGCGCAGAAGGCTGAGAAGCACGCCAAGATGGCAAGGAGTGCTTCCTTGGTGAGGAAGAAGCAGGCCAAGTCAAGGCTCCGGGCTCTGCTGGCGAAGCAGAAGAGAGAGGCGGAGCTGGCAGCCAGGGATGAGCGCTTTGCTCAGATCAAGGCTGAGACTGAGGCCAGGCGCCAGGAGGAAATAGAGGAGCAACTGAGGCTGGCGACCAGGGGCAAAGGGAAAGCCCATGAAATTCCGAGTGCCAGCCGATCCGCACCAGCACCGCAAGGCGAGCTCCTTTCTGAAGAGACATTTGAACGCCTGCTGGTGATGGGCGCTGACAAGGATGTACTATCCCTTGTGGATGAGTACCAGCCGGAGGAGGAAACCGCTGATGTCCCTCCACCCGTGCAAGGGGGTGGTGGAGGTGACGACGTCCCACTGGCCGTGCAAGGGGGTGCCAGTGGAGGAGAAGAAGAGCGGGCGTTCACCCCGGTACAACTGGCGAGCTTCTCGGATGTCAGTTCTGAATCCGAGGATGAAGAGGAACTAAGGGCTGAGGAGCCAGAGCAGGAGCCAGCTACGGAGGTGGTTCATCACTCAATGGTGCAGAGGATGGAGCCAAGGGATCTGTTCCCAGACATTGATGATAAGGCTCATCATCCTGCCAGTCGCCCCCGATCCACAGATGCCTCGACATCAACTTCCGGGCGACCAGCAGCATTCCCTACACCACCAGTTAGGCGTGCACGAACTGAAAGGCGCCCTTATATGCTCTGCATCCAAGAGCATCAACTGGTTGATGAGGATACCTTCCAGGCTCGAGTGACAGGGGTGCACCGGTGGGAGCAGCGCGGGGAGATGGCATTTTATAATTCAAGAGTGCCAGAGCCATCTGCATTCAACATCATACCCTTCAGCGGACTCCCCCACCAGTCGATATATGCCTCCAGAATCTCTGACTGGTGCCTGCCCCTGCAGCCAGTGGAATATTTCAACTCCACTCTCTATGAGTATGCTGAAAACATCACGGTGGAGGTGGAAAATGCCGTCAATGACGAGATGATATCCAGCTACTGTAGGCTCTGGAGGGTGGATCCGGAACTATGTCTGGAGTTCCGGAGATGGCGAATTTTTGATAGATGCCAGCGCCTGCTGACTGTGGAGAAGCGGGCGGTTCTCTATGCCAGGCTGGGTCTTGGCTACTGGAGAGCGGAGGAGGAGTGGGCCAATGCCTTCATGGGCACCGATCCTGAATGCCCCCAGTAGCTGTCGACAAGGAGGATCCAGCGCCGCTTGCTGAAGATTGCAGAGTATAGGCAGCTGACTGGAAGCTCCGGCCTCCCGCCATGGCAAAAGGTCAAGTTACCTTTCCTCCAGTTCCGAGTCAGCAGTCGGGGGTACCAGCTGACGTACGCGCTCCGACGCCTCAAAGTGCTGATTACCCTCCCAAGGATCCCTCCCTATCATGCTATCCTGTTCGACATGGCTGTCTGCGCCTTGATGGTAGACCACATTGTGGAGGAGGATCCTTCTCGTGGTTTGTGGCTGACCCTTGCCGTCCCTCCTGTTCCTATTGTCTCGGGCGATCTCGTCCCTGATCATATGGACTGGCAAGTGGTGGATTTCACAGCCCCACCCGTTTTTGAAGAAGTCCAACCAGCTCCAGCTGCGGTGCCAGTAGCAGAGCCAGCTGAGGAAGTAAGAGTAGAGGCACCAGCAGCAGCTGCAGTGTCAGCGGAGGAGCCAGCCCCGATGGAGATATCAGCTGCATCTGAACCAGCAGCGGCTCCTTCCGCAACTGATGTGCCTTCCTCTTCCCTTGAAGTTTCAGCACAGCCTATCTCCGAGATCCATCCCCCTGCACAGCTTCTTGCATTCTTTGATGCCAGGATGGACCAGCGGTTCGCCAGCTTCCAAACCGAAATGACTCAGCAGATGGGGTCATTCACCGCTGGAGTGTCCCCCTTTTTGGCGCGGATCCAAGAGGGGGAAAGTGCGCGAGCACGAGCTGAGGCTGAGAGAGCTCGTCTTGCTGAAGAGGAGAGGAGGATAGCTGCTGAGGAAAGGGAGAAGAGCAGACAAGATATGGCAGCGCTCACTGAGATCCTGAGGTCCTTTACCAGCAGAACTCAATCACCAGGATCATCTTCTCAGCCATAGTCTAGCTTCTTCATTTTGTTGTAAGTATTTATATCTCTAGACTAGTCAGTTTTCTATCCTGTACTTGTAACTGCAACATATTTATGGATTGATTACTGACAAGTTGATGACAATTCCTCATTGTCCAACTAATGTCTACTGATTTTTACTTACCAGCTGAACTTACACATTTTGTGTAATCAGCACCAGCACTCCATTAGATATTTTTTAATTCTAACCTGGCTCAGATTCTTACTTCATAATTTAATCGAGCAATATCTCTCCCAGTTTGAGGGGGAAGATCCTTAGGTTAGAGCTGATGTGAGGAAGTAGTTTCATGGGTTTAGATCTGATAGGTTTATTTGTAAAAACCCTGAAATACTTTGTAACTTTCCTCATCAGCTGAGTGCTCGCTGGTTAGGCTTTGATCGCACCAAAAAGGGGGAAATTGTTGGGAAAATTATCTAAGTTTCCCTTCCCCAGTTGATAGCTTAGATCTTTGATTTGGTGTTTAAGTGTTTTGGTGGATCAAATCCTAAGTCCAACCAGCGTCAGTTTGTCTCTAGAATAGCTCTAGTCTCAAATGTAAAGTCCTGTTTAGGTCTTTTGAGTTGTAAGTCGTAGCTGATCAAGACTCATGCTGACACTGTTCATCAGCATGAGAATCTCTTACCTGGTGAAGGATTTCACCAGCAGACGACTGACAGACTCATGCTGACACTGTTCATCAGCATGGAGTCAAGAGCTAATGACTGGCTACTGTTCACCAGTTGGAAGGATTTCACCAGCAGGAGGCTGACAAATCCTACCAGCAGAATACGTGTTCTGGCTGACACTATTCACCAGCGGTGAAGCCACCAGTCATGGGAGATTCCAAGAGTTAACATCCAGACAAATTGGTAGACTAAGATTGTGCAAGCGCTAAGTCACCAGCAGAGACTGCCAGCACAAGATCACCAGTATGTTCTACCAGTCGGATGTTACCAGCAGAATTCAAGATTCGCTCTCCCAGAGTCTTAGAGACAAAAAGAAGATTCGTCTGAGGAATATACTGACAAAGTATGACTTTAAGGGAGGATACCTTAAAGTCTATCAGTTCAAGACACCAGTTGCGATTCCTCGTACTGACGAAATAATGTCGTTCTGACACAAAGAGGTCTGTGTCAGAAAAAGCAGACACAGGTATGGCGTTTTCCTGAAATTCCTACCTGCCGCCGTCTGAAGTACATCCGAGGACAGAGACCCATTCCGGATGTGTCCAAACGGCTAGAATTTTAAATGAGATCCTGCGTCTATAAATAGGTTGGAATCACCAACATTTAAGACGCTTGCATCCTGAACATTCAATACTCTCCAACTACCGAAAGAACGAACATTCATTGCAAGCAAGCAAGCATCTTTCGAGGCTTTCTTTAAAGCTTTTCCGTGTGTTGATATCTTTCAAACACGAGACTTCAAGCTTCCTGCTTGTAAGTTTAGACCTCACTTGGTGTTCTTTCTCTTTCTGAGGAAGAACATAGCAGCTCTAGAGCCAGCCAGCTCTTGAGTTATTACGGGCAGTTTGCCGTAGAGGATTTACGTTCTTGGGAGAACTCAACACCCAACCAGTTAGAGGAGGAGGTTGAAGTGACGTGCTCGCACTCCATCCATCTGACGAGAGTTGAAGAAGGACAAGGACCGGGAGCGGTTGATCCAGTGGACTGGTAGACGGGGCATTTACCAGCTGGAGATAGATCGTAGGAACTTTGTACCGGATTACTCTTATAGTGAATTTCCAGTGAGTCGACTGGAGAGTGGACGTAGATCAGTTGATCGAACCACTATAAAAATCCTTTGCCTTTATCTGCTTTCAGTATTTAAATATGTATTTGAAACCCAGCACTCAAGTGCTGGTGTATATCTGAAAACTGATAACTGTGCAAACTAGGCTTAAAATATTCTAAGTGTTGAGCTATCAGCTGACCAGCCAGTCAGCCAGTCAGCTGAGCAACCAGCAGGACAGAGTGCAAGTTAGACTTATAAGTTCAATATTTCTGCTGCGTAACGTTATACACTCTGATAAACCGGGACCAACAGGATCTTTCTTCTTAAATGCGGGTAGCTAATTATTGATTTTCCTGCTCTCTGACAGGCTTTTCCGTCCTACTTCTGACATGGCTAATTGTCGCGCGTTGGTCAGAATGGCGGTGTAGCAGTCCTTCTATTTTGCTTTGCTGAGCTTCTGCTGGTACGAAATGCTGGATCTCTTTCAGCATGCTTTTGATCTCCTTGCACAGCGAGTGCTTTGTCTGCTACTCTGATTTGATTTGCTAGCATCTTCAGCAGTCAGGGATGTGTTTGTCGAATAATACGCACAGCCTTCAGCATTGTTCGCTGTTTGCTGAGATATTTCAATTGGTCTATCCTATTACAACACGATGTTTTAACATATACAGGACATTACATCGGATGCTAAGCTATGCTAAGGTTCAACAATGATCGACCGTCTACTAAGGTTTGATCCAACAAAATCTTTTACAATAAGAACCTAAGGGTAATTTACAAGTATTTTCCCAACAGTTTCCCCCTTTTTGGTGCGATCAAAGCTTATAAAGGGTTGCTGAGACTTAGCTTAATTTAAAAAACAAAATTGCAATCAAAGCATTCAGCAACCATTTAAGACATCTTCCGTTGTGTACGCCGAGAGTGTATATCAACTATTGTTCAATGTTCAGAGAGAAAAAAAAATTAATTATGAAAACCAAAATGAAGGTTTAGAGAAAGACCTTAATTTTGAGCATCTGGTGGAGGTTTTGGCTTCTCAAGAGATTCAACTTTCTTCATTGTCATGGCCATTAGTTTCTCCATCTGTTCAATCCGTGCCCGTTGTTCTTCTCTTTGTTGTTCTGCTAGCTTCATTCTTCGTTCCATCATTGTTCGTTCGAATTCTTTTTCTTTCAGTATTAGCTCGGCTTCCTCTGCTTTTATCCTTGCTTGTTCAGCAATCCTTCTTTCTTCCCCCTCTTTGAGAGCATCCAAAACAGAGGTGGTGAAAGACTTGTGGGCGTCAAGATTCTTGTGGAGAGTCATCACATTTGATTGTACCGTAGACACGGTTTCTTCGACATGTGTGATCTTGGTAGTGACTTGTCCAACTTGTTGCTGAACTTCTGAGACAGAGGTTTTCATGCCCGAGATTGCGCCGCGGACATCAGCAACCTCTTTCAGGACTTCTTCATTGAATCTGGCTTGCTGGATATTGCGTTGATGCAGGGCGTTGTTAAGAATGTTGACAAAAGATTGGAAGCTTACTTGGACTGGTTCAGCGTTGATGGGTTTGTCAGAGAGAACTATTTCTGTACTGCCTGCTAATGAAGTAGCTGCACCATCTTCGCTTTCCACTGTACCAATTTCAGAAGCTTGTGTTGCTGCGTCAACTCTTTGTGTGACAACATCAAGAGCTACATTGGTAGCTACTTCCAAGGAGTCACTCATCGTATTCTGTCCAAGAGTTGAATCAGAACCTTGAGTTTCAGAGACATGAGATGAAGTTGCGATTCCAGTAAATCCTTTCTGAAAATTGATAATTTTGAGGTAGCCCTGTCGTCTGGCCTCCTTCTCTTTTTCGTCTTCGAGCGCGGCTAGTTCAAGATTTCTAACTCGCACTTTCTCCTCATAAGCAGCTTTTCGTTTTTGATAAGCAATCATTGCAGCCTTTTGTCGTTTAGTTAGTGCCATGTGCACCAAGGACTTCTTATCGGGCGCAAACTGTGATCTTGGTAGGGACTGTGATGGAAGAAACTTCCTGTGAGCTCGGATGGCTTGCAATCGAGCATGTACTTGTTGATCAGTATATTGTCTTGTGCAGGAAGGCTGGTTCATCCACTCATTTGCCCATGACTCTTCGGAACGCCAGAAGTTGAGACCTTTTCTAGCGATAAAAATCATCCTTTCCTCAACACAGAGTTCATGCATGATGTAGTCATAAGTCTTCCATCATCGAAATTGAGTGCCAAGCACTCTTCCTTCCTCTGTTTCTTCATTAATCACACCAGAAAAGACACATGTGATGTCTTTATTTACTTCTTGCTCTACGAAGGCTAAGATCTCTTCACTCCAATCTCTGAGATCAGCATTCATATCTTCATTATCGGAGACAGCAGCACACCATTGTGCTATGCGTCGTGAGCGAAAAAGTTTGACAGGTAAACCATTAAAAGGTATCCTCAGTTGATCAGTTTGTAAAGTGGAGTATTTTCGAAGGGTTTTGGCATCAAACACTTCTGCAGATTCCCCCTCAGAATCAGATGCCGATGAACAGGTGGACTCATCCAGATATCCAGCAGAGGAGACTTCGAGGTCCATTGCATCTTCTGTTTGATCGATGCTATCATCATCGGCTGGTGTTTCCTCAGCAACATGAACGTCTTCAGCAGTATCTGTCATAACTTCATCTGTTGCATTTGATTCTTCAATGATTGGTTTCACAGAGTTGTCAGCTTCAGTAGAGGTTTTCTCTGTTTCTTCAATGGTTTCTTCCATAAGGATTTCAATCACTGTGGATCCTTCACCATTTGTATGATCTATGGCTTCAGTTGGTGGTTCCTTAGCAGATCCAATAATATTTTCCGTACCGGAGTATTCCTTGGCAGTGACGGATCCAGATTCAGGATCCTCGGTGGTTTTATGCACAACCGGTTCTGCAGTAGATATGTTCGTATCTTCGCTTTCCTTAGATATTGCCGATGGTCCTGCATCCTTATCTTTGGAATGTATGCTGGCTGTCTCTGGTCGGGTTTCGTGCTCCTCTGAGCTACTATCTTGAAAAGATGTAGCAATTGGTTCGCGAAATTTGACCGATTTGCCTTTGGAATGTTCCGTAGTTTCAAAAGCGCCAGATTGAATCAGCATATCCAACTCTTTGTCAGTCATACCGTCTGCTGTAGTTGTAGTCTTTTAAGGATTATCCATATCCTTTTTGGTCAAAGTAGAGTCTATTTTGGTCTTCCCTTTCTTTGCTGCTCTGTTTAAATCCTCAGCAGTTTCTTCATCGGGTGTGAGATCAGTATTCTCCTTTTGACTTACTCGTTCTAGATGATACCTTTTTATCCTTTCGAAGTTTAGATCCCTTCCTTCGAATGTGATTCTATCCTTCTCCTTTCTAAATTCCTTTAGTTCCTGTGCCCTTTTCTTTTTGTCACGCTTTCGTTTGTTCTCACGTATACCTTGCAAGCGTTCTTCATGACTCTTGGAAGAAAGGGGAGAGTCAGGTACTTTTGAGGTCGGGACAGTGGCTAACTCAGCAACTTTACGTAGTCGCTGACGACCAGATCTTCTGGTGGGAGCAGTACCCTTTTGTTGTTCAGAAGAAATTGGAACAGCAAGTTGACTAATTACAAGCGGCTGCTGAAGGGCGGCCTTTTGGTCCATAATTTCCACAATCTGTTCGGTTGGTATATCTCCAAGAGCTACAATATCATCAAGCTGTTTGAAACAATGCTCCGTTTCAGCATTCTGAGTTAATGCTGCTATCTCCTCAGCGGAGATAGGCGTTGCTATCTGCAGTACTTGTTCGCCCAAGGAACGCTCAACTACTTCCTCATCTGAAGTAGGTTTGTCCGCATCCACATTAGATTTACCGGTCAGCCCTCTTGGTTTCTTGTAATCAAGGGGATTGGCTGCTTTTTGTGTGACCGGAATGAAATCAGTGGCGAGCAGCTTTACTCCTTGATCAATTTTCGTTGAATGCATGACCAATTCCAGAAACTTTCTTATTTTCAATCCAAAATTAACATTTGAGGAAAAGGTTCCATCCACGGACAAGTGATCGTTCTTCCTGGCATGTTCTGCCCAACGTTCGAAGAAGTACTCAGCCCAATTTCCATTCACTTTGTCAGTGAGAGCCATCATTACTGCGTATTTCTTAGCAGAAAGTTCAGAATATGAACCGGCATCGCATTGGAACATCTTGATCACTAATTCGGCTAGAATTTTAAATTCATCTTGTAAGGAGTTAATGGGTGTGGCAGCCCGGAAGGTAATCACATGACCTTTCTTATCCTTCAGTACACCAGGCTTCTTCCAAGAATTCCAACGTCTTTCCATCTCATCATAATCTGTTACTTTGTACTGAGATATACGTTCCCCCTCATTCCGAAGACGAAAAGTTTTAGCAAGAATTTCGGCACTTACTTCAATGATACTTCCATAAGCACAAGTTTTAAAAGATTTTCCATCTTTACTCATGACTGCTCTGGCATAAAATTCAGAAACCATATGCGGATGAAAATGTATGGGTTCAGCGGATAAGTATTGAGTTACCTGTTCGCTTTCGAGGATATCCATTATCCAATCAGGAATATGTTCAGCAGTAAGACATTTGTACAGGATCCTATCTTTCATGATTTGAGGCAGACGCCTCTGTTCCTTTGTGTGGCCGGCTAGGGATTTCTTCTTTGCCATCATGACAAGCTGACCATATGATATGGAATCATATATATCTTCCTTCTTTAGGATCCCAGTGAACCCAGGTGTATGTCGCAGATGTAAGGGTTCTTCAGAATTTGGTGGAAAATTGAATGGACGAGGTTCATTGGATTCAGGGTGATGGTCTTGACTAGTAGATTTCTGGGAAGATGAGGCTTGGGAGTCTGTGGCCATGTTTGCGAGGGAAAGTCTGGAGTAATTTCAAATTTTGTGGAGACTTTTGGTTTGGGGATTTTTGATTTCTGAACGATGAGAAGAAAATGAACAGTGATCAGAGCGAAGGTAGGGTTAGTTTGAATGTGAGATCTAACGGTTGAGGGAAAATCTGCGGAAGGTTAGATCGACGGTTCAGAAAATATGCGTCTTTCCATATGGCTTTCCATGCTCCGATACAAACTCAAGTGTTTCTAACGTGGTGTCTCCTCAGTTGGTGCCGCCGTTTGCAAGCATTAATTACGCCTGATTGGGTCCCATCAAGTTTAAATTTTGAGTCATCTCGCCTCGATTTTGGGATAGGTTATTGCTTAGCATCCGTTCTAGGATGCTAATAGAATATGATCCTTTTCAGCATTCTGATTTCCAGCAACTTCTGAGGAGCTGCTGAGTCAGAGAGATTTTAAAATAATAATATGATGATGCGATCCTCGAACTTTTCAATACTCCTTGCTCCCTATTGCTGGAAAAATGATTTGACTTCCCATGCATACACATCGATTCCTTTATTGGCAACATTTCGTATTCCAAGGGATGAATCATTGCGATTTTCAGACAGATTTTTCTCTTTCTACTCGTCATAAATGAGAAATCCTCTTTAAAGACCGGAGTTTGAGATTATCCAACCATCTCATCTTTCCTTCTTCCCTGATTCTCTCTTTTAATCTTCTTCTCCTTCAAGAAAATCGAGTCCTTTCCTTAAGTCATGGAATCTCCTCCTTGAGTCATAGATATCCGACGTAACCTGATCCTTGATGAGCCGGGTCTGGATAGGTACTATATAGACGAGTGTGATGTGGCCGTGAAGGTCATATCTACGTTGCAGTGGGGGGGTCTTTCGCAATTTTTGTGTGCTACTCCTCACTGTTTCCAGGAGGGAGTTTTGAGGGATTTCCTCAGTGAGTGCCATGTTGGTCCAGGCTCAATCTATGGGGTATTCCATAACAAGCTTGTTCATTGGACCCCTGACACCTTTGCGGTTGACTTCGGGCTTCCTCGAGGTCCGTTGTCTGTGGAGGACTATCTTTCAGAGGAGGTGGCTCCAGAATGGCTGGCATGGGAGAAGTGGCGTCATTCTCCTCGTTTTGATTTTAGCCCTGACATCCCTGCTTCGGGCCTTAGGACACCATATTGGGTCCTATTTTGCATTGCCCATGAAATCCTTCTTGTAGAGGAACCTTATGACCTCTGTTTCTCAAGGCCCGTTTGTCAGTTGATGATGGCCATGGACGATGCTGCTTCCGTTGACTGGGCCGGATACGTTTTCAAGAACGTCTGGGAAGCTGTCAAGCTTCATCCGTTCCTGCCTCTGCGGAATGGGATGCAGCTCAGCTGGTTGATGGAGAAGTACTTTCCAGAGATTGCTGACGGTCCATCCAACCTCCAAGGGGCTGATTTCTATCCCTATAAGTCTATGTCGCCTTTCTAGATGAATTCCATAATAACTCTTGTATTTCCTTTTCTATTCTGGCCAAGGATGTCGTCTTTTCCTTTTGTAATGAGGACATGTTCCTCTTTCGAAGATGAATGTATGAATATTTTGTTCTCTTAATGCTTGTCTTTTGAAACAGAGTATGGATGTCATCTGCATCCTTCATACCTTGCAAAGCAAAATCAATTTTGTTGGGAATTATTCCTAAAATCTCCCTTAGGACTTATTTGTAAAAGGTTTTGTTGGATCAAACCTTATTTAGTTGGTCGATCATTTGCTGAAATCTAGAGAGTCTAAAACAACTTGTAAAGTCCTGTATAAGTTGAACATCGAGTTGTAATAGACTAGTGTGCTAAGAAGAATCCCTAGCAGACACAAAGCAAATGTTATCAGCATCCAACGCACAATCTGCTAGAGAAACAAGCCAACAAAGGATCACTAGCAAATGGCTGAAAGCACGTCTGACAGAATGCTAAGGTGTTAGCATCCGAACCTTTCAGCATCGAAGTAAAGAAACTGAAACAAAAGAAGTCAAAGGATCAAAGGCAGTAAAAGACTTCAGCAACTTCCAACATAACAAAGGTCGAGATGCAAAAGCTGAAGACGAACTGCCACACTGACAAAAAGGACATACAAAGAACGAGACTTTCCCTAAGTAGTGTGGAAAGTACATCTCTACTCAAAAAGCACTTTACCAAGTTAATCCACTCTTGGACAAAGAAGCCGTTGTGTCTAACGGGTATGGAGATTCAAGTTTAGAATCTCCAACTATAAAAGACAGACTCAAGAGCTGGATAGAGAGCTGCTTTTAAGACTACTACTCTTACCACTTTGATAACCGCTTCAATCATATTCAAGTGTGAGATTCCTTTGACGAAGCAAACAAGAAAAAGTAGTCAGTTGAGAGCTCGTGATAAAGAACACAGTAAAAGCCCTCAACAACCAAGAGTGTCCTCACATTCAATATCTGACACTCAACCTTGAAGATTCTTGAACATTCGTTAAGAATCTTCAATCATTGGGATAATCTCTTTACTAGGATTATCCAACAGTCGAACACCTGAAAAGGTTAAGACTAGAACGGGCGTCTAGCCATACTCAAGGAAAATCAGGAAGTGTCTATTTCTTCCATATCAGGCAAGGCAGGAGTTTCGAAGGTGTGCCCTTGACCCCAGCCAAACCTTACCGGAGAAGTGCAGACTAACGGAGGATAGCTGTCAAGTAGCCAGGCCGAAAGCTCACTGCCTACTTAACTGGAAAGGCGATTCCTTGTAATCTGTATACCTTTCTAGTGAAATTCTTAGCGATTCGGCTAAGGAGTGGACGTAGATCTATTTGATCGAACCACTATAAATCTTGTGTGCATTTACTATTTTATCAATTTACTGCTCAAAGATCTATTTGAAACCTAGCAACGGAGTTGCTAGAGTATATCTGAACACGAACTAAAGTCATAACTTGAGCTAACTTATTTTTGAAAATAACATTAAAGTGCAAGAGACGAAAAACATATTCCGCTGCATTTCGTGGTAACTTATCAACACGACGACTCTGACATTTCGGGACCAACAAGTGGTATCAGAGCAGGAGGTTGAAAAACCGACTGCTTCTGAGTCGCTTAAGACCAGATCCGCATTTTCCTTGCACTTTTACCTGTTTATTTGTGCTCTACTTGTTTAGCTCAGGAGACAAGATGTTGAACCACTCTCTTGGAAAGTACAACAGGGAGAACTTCACAACATGGAAAAAGATGGCCTTAATACAGCTTCAGAGCATACACCCAGAAATGGTTGAGGTACTTGAAAGAGGTCCCATTAAAATTATGAAAGCTAACACTTTTATAGGACCAGTACCCGAACCCGCTGGAGGAGCTGATGAAGGAGATCAACCTAGACCACCAAGGCCACAGATACCCCAAATGGTTGAAAAACCTTTTGAGGAATACACAAGTGAAGACAAGAAAAGAGCTCAGCTGGAGCATGTTGCAAAGAAGCTAATCCTTGACTCACTACCAAAGCTGATGGCACAAAAAGCTTTGGAGTTTGATACAGCTAAAGAAATGTGGCAGTATGTTTGCGAGTCTTCCCAGGAGACAGACCAGATGAAACGCAATAAACTGCAGGTAGCTGTTGACAAATATGAATCTTTCTCTATGAATGCAGGTGAATCCATAATGGCCATGGAGGAACGATTTAATACCATCATTGGAGAGCTGAATAATCTTGATAAGAAATATGAGAATGGGGAAATGAATCACAAGATTATCTCTAAACTATACCCCAGAGATGACTGGTTTGTTAAAATGACTAGTCTAAGTGAGAAAGATCTCAACAAAATGTCCACATCCGAGGTATTTGCTCAGTTGAAATCTCATGAATTTATAATACAACAGTCAAAGAAAAATGAAGCTGCAGTAGTACAATCCGCTGCTAGCTCGGATGATCTAGCCTATTTTGTCAAAAAGGATTTCAATAAGTTTAAACAAAAGAAACCATTTTACAATCAAGAAAGATCTGTTTCTATAACCCAATCAAAGGAGGTTGCTACAACCTCTGGCTCTCAGTCTACTGATCTTAAGATCAGTGAACTAGAAGAACAGATGAAGAAACTTCAGAAGATGCTGATGGAGGCTAAAGGCGAAAAGGAAACAAAGGAGACTCAGCAGTCACCTTCACATACCCGCTCAGCAGAGCGAAAGCCTAGGACTTGTTTCGAGTGTGGATCTCCTGACCACTTGAAACATGACTGTCCGAAACTCAGCAGAGAAGAAAGGGAGCGGTTGAAACAAAGATTCGAAAGACGTGCAGGCAATGCAGTCAAAAGAGCGCTCCTAACCAGGACAGAAACTCAGGACATTCCTGAAAATGATGAGGAGTACTACCTATCCTCAGAGGAAGAAGATGAAGAAGCCATGCTAGTTCTGATGGCAGACATCGTGGAAGATCAATTTGCTGATGCAGATGCTGATCAGAATGCTGAAACGGCTCTAGCAGCCGAGAACACCGAGGTAACTTCAATAAAAATCCCTAGATTTGTAACATTTGATGATTGCGAGAATCTCACCTTAGATTCTGAGGAAGACTATCTCACGAAGCTAAGTGAAGAATTCTCTAAAATGTATGAAATTAAAAACGTCATTGTAGGAGAAAACACTTCACTGAAGTTAAAAGTTTCAAATTTGACCGAGGAAGTCGAAAGACTAAGGTCTGCAAGTGAGGAACTTACAAAACTGAAAGCCGAATTTTCAATACTTTCTGAGAATTTCAAAATTCTTGAGAAAGAAAACATTTTGCTGAAAAATAAACCAAAAGAAAATTGCATTTGTACTTACACGACCAGTCAAGCCATTTTGAATGCCGCAATTAATCAACAAAAGCACTACAAAGATAGAGCTGGCGTTGGTTTT
>JAPKLW010006981.1:0-16050 GCA_026898455.1 Plectranthus barbatus
TGTGAGATAAGGAAGGAAGCTCGGTTTGCTCAATTTACGAGGACACATATAACTTATTAAAGCCTAACACCAGGTGGGAACTATTTCAGTATAAAAATCAAAACGTGCTTTTATTTTCAAAGCATGTGAAAATAATTTATTTTAAACTGATTGCTATGCAAAAGTTTTTGTGCTATTATATCTGTCCTCTGATTGTCTGCTAACAACAGAGAGTTATTAATAAGACGAGAACCATGTATGTAGAGTACTTGCGCTAATCTTATTAATTGTGAATAAAAGGCTAGCTACCTTACTTTGTTTATGAGCTCGGGCTATTCAGCTGGAGTACTGAAGCCCTAGGCGGATAAGGTTGGGTATTTCTTTTCTTTCTTAAAAGGATCGGATCTCGATGCTGTGTGTTCCGAGATTAGTGCACTTAGATGATAGTGGATTGAGTGTGAATTCACTCCTGACTAATCATCGTAACTTGGGAGTGGGCCAGCTTCCAGTTACACCATGATAAACAGATATAATAACATGTTAGATAGCTCGAGCTAAATAAAATGATTTAGATGACACAGTTCTTTTCAACAAAACCCCGTGTTCATCTGCATGAGTTGCATAGCATTCTTATATAAAATGTATGTTTTCGGGCATGTTTCCACGGGATACGAAAGTACTCAGCCCCTCGTATTATTTCTAAAATACGCAGGTTAAGCGAGCAGAGATGGTGAGGTGGCGGTGTAAAGTATGGAGCTGAATTTTGAAGATCGAAGATCCTGTGACATGCATCTTCATATGCATGTCACCACCACGTTACACACACCGTTGCAGTGCTCTCTGAACCTATTCCTTCCCTGTTTTTGTCTAATTTTGAAAATCTAAACATTGAAAACATCCATATTTCATTCTAAAATACTTGTTCTTTTGAGGATTTAAATGTTAAAGTTTAGATTGTCTTTTCAAAAGTCAAGTATTCCGCTGTTTTATTCTGCAAAGTATTTAAGAGATAGGTAACCACGACTGTGACGTGCCTTGGAATTTGGGAAGGCAAATGGGGGCGTTACAATTACACACACAACAATGAAGTATAATAATTAAGTGCTATAATGAACTATCATATAAACTACAATGATCAATTAAACACACAACAATGAAAAGTTCATAGTTCATTCACAGCATTTAGTTCGAATTTGAACACAACTATATATATATATATATATATATATATATATATATATATATATATATATATTGCAATACCAAGCACAATTAGTGGTAGATGCTTTTATTTGTCTCCATAATTTTAGTATAAATATGATCAAATGTCATGAAAAAATCATCACTTCTCATTTTGCTTATTTGTGTTGGTTAGTTTTCGTTCATATTTAATTTTCAAAAATTGTTTTTGTATTGTTAGATTGATTTTCAAATAATTTGTTATACGATTAGAGTATTTTGACATTTTCATCAATGTTGTTTAGATTCATGGTTACGACTATTGTTGTAGATTATAATGGAGAATACAAATTTGATGTATTAAAGGAGGATTATTTACAAGTTATGTTAAAATATTAATTTAGTAATAATTTATTTACAAGTTATGGTTAAATATTAATTTAGTAATAATTTATAGAAAATAATCTATCAAATTGTTTTCTACTTATTATTATACAATTAGAAGAATTAATATAATATGGATGAAGATGATTTGTGTCGAAGTGAAAGAGAGATGTAAACACATGGAGGAAACAAATCTCAAACTCAGGTTAGATAAATATGCCACATTTCATCTTTTTATTACCAATATGTATCCATGTATTTTTTTTGTTTATTAAAGTATAATTTATTGTTTGTCATTACAAATACTATTTGTCATGGTTCAATCTTTTATTGTATTTGATATTATGATATTATTTGTTATAGTTACAATTTTTTTTCTTGACAGTGATTCAATGAATTTTGTTTGTTAGCTGCCCAAAAAGATAACAAGGTTGCACGACTTTTTTTTTTTTTTTTTAATTTTGAATGATTTTCATTTGTTTTTTGATCTATTCGCATGACCATCCAAGATGTTCACTATTGTGTATGATCTTAGCTCATTCATCATAGTATCGAGTACGTTGTTGGATCATTGGTTTTAGCCGCACCTTAGCAATGGCTTGTGGGATCACCTAAACCAAATTATGGATTTAACTAGGGGCCGCACTATATGATTCATGAGTTTGACTGTCCCACAAGCTTAGCATTTCTTTTTTTTTTAGTTATATTTGTTTATAAAATAAAATGAAATTCTAAATCACGATCCCACGATATGTGTTTGAGCCCCCGCGAATTTTTAAATTTGTATCCACCCCTATTTGACTCTTGACAAATGTCATAATAGTGGAAAAGAAAATATAGACTTTGTACTCATGAACACAAATAGTAAAGTTATTCTTGACGGAAAATACAAACTCATAAACCTGTAAATAGTATGATTCTCGAATGAATCAGTGTAAGTGCTATCAATAATTTTACAATGGTGTATCGTTTGTATAAAGACCAACATAGTAAAAAATGGATGTCAATATAATATCACGTGTATATATATATATATATATATATATATTATTAATTTATATTATGTATATTATCAGATAATTTTATAATTTATATATTTAATAATAAAGTTCTCATCCATTGCGTGGGTGCAATACTAGTAAAATAGAAAAATATATTAGAATAAATGACATGGGTTGACAATCAAACTGCACAATCTACATTAGGTTATCCAATCAAATAATATTACTTGGCCGTTTCTAATTTAATATTTATATTTTATATGCTTTAACTTTAATTGTATAATATTATAATTATACAAAATAAAAAATTATATCAATTTATATACTTTTTTCTCTACAAATAGAGTATTATTTGTATAATATTAATACGTTTTTTACACCAAAATTGAAACTCATTTTTCTACACATATTTAATTATATATGATCTATTATTGATATCTCAAAGACTTATAATTAAATATATAATTGTACATATTCTATAATAGTACTGGTATATTCGGTACTTCTATTTGTAATCAACTTTATATATATTTTAATTATTGTAATTTTTTTTTTTTACCAAGTTAAATATCAATTTTTTAAAGTGTATTCTGATGAGTTGTTTAAGATAAGAATAGAGACTTTGACAACTAACATAGACAACGTGGGATTTTTTAGAAAATACCTAATGTATATTTACATAGACTTCAATGTTTTACGTTGCCTAATAATAATATCAGCAAATAACTACTCTTCACGAGGGAGACTTTATTTTTGCAGTGCATACTCAACCGAAATATTGCAGATTTTTAATTTGTGATATGGCTCATGCTGCTCTTGTTTCACTTCATGAATTACTAGGCCACATTCCTCCGACTGATGAGCGGCAAATATTCGCTTCTTGCAAGCTTTTCTGGATGATTATTTGCTCAGACATGGAGATCTTTGGAGGAGAAAATCGTAGAAGTGGCGTATGTAGTAGCTCAAGATTTCATTGAGCGGAACATTCATGTTATAACTGGATCCAGTTATGAGAAGAAGGGCTTCTGCCAACAGATTTTCTAAAAGAAAAAGCATCTTTGGAATCAGAAAAAGGTCTACACGTACAGAGGCCTTGCTACTTGTCGTGGCTCAGATGTTGAAGAGGCGAAGGACATCCAAATGAGCAGCAGAGTTGAGGAGATGCAGACTGCTCATACTCTTGAGCCTCTTGCTTCATCAAGTGAGGCTGCAAACATCAAGAACCAGATGGTGGGATATGAAGAGGACGGGGATTGATATTAAAGGACGTCTTTGTGGTGAATCATCGAAACTTAAGGTGATTCCCATTGTTGGAATGGGTGGGATAGGTAAAAGTAAAACTACTTTCGCCAGAAACATATTTGATGATTCCCTTACTGCATATCACTTTGACATTCGGGCATGGGCTACAATTTCTCAGCAGCATAGTTTGAGAGGAATCCTTCATTCTTCAACTCAGAAGACAGATGAACAGATTCAAAGAAGCAATTCACTTGACACATTGATGCAATATGATTGTACTTGATGATTTGAGAATGATCTTTCCTGATGATAACAATGGAAGTCGGATTGTGATAACTAGCTACCAGGTTAGCAGATGTTGCTGAATATGCTGCTTCTGCTTCAAGCCTTATTCATCAGATGCACTTTCTGAATCTGGAATCTGCTTCACGAGAAGGTGTTTGGGGAGGAGATTTGCCCACCGGAAATCGAGGGAATCGGAAAGACCATTGCCAAAAACCACTTGCAATTGTTGTGGTTGCAGGAATTCTCACCAAGGTAGCCATGACCCAACAACACTGGAATACTATTTCAGAGAATGTGAGAGCAGCTGCTGATGGAAACTTCTCGAAGATACTCAGTTTGAGTTATGACCATCTGCCTGATCATTTGAAACCATGTTTCCTCTACCTGGGAGCTAGGTTTCTCGGAAGATTACCAACATCCCACAGTTGAGGCATCTTGTGTTGATAGGAAGCATGATTTGGATACCTCCGGTTGCAAGAATTGGCGGAGACTTTCCTGCGCTGGAAAATCTTCAAACAGTTAATTTGTAGACTTTGAGCAAGGCAATCGCAATGATTCCAAACGTGAAAAAGTTATGGAAGTGGAGTGTCTGAATTTGGAATTGTGAAGAATATTACGGATGCAACTGATGTCTCGATCATATCCTGTGCATTATGGATTACCAAGCAGTCTGAAGAAGTTGACATGTATCGCATTGGTTCGTTGCCGAATCTTCAAGTGCTGAAACTGAAGGCCTTCGACTTCCCACGTGATCATAAAATGTTGCTGGATTCAGATACCTGCAGAGATTGGATATATAGCTTCTCTGAAGGCGATCGACATAGATTCAGCAATCTTGATACAAGAAGAGCTTCGAAAAAGAGCTCTCGGTATCTCTCTTGATGCACATGTAATAGCTAGCTCTCTCATTAATTATACAATTAGGTTTATCAGATTACACCAATTCCGAACTTGACTTAACCAAATTACAAAAGCTTCACACCTAATCTAAATATTGCAGAAATATGACATCAAATCTAATCTAAGAAAATATCCAGCCTTGTCTAGGCACATCCAAAATTTCCAACCACGCCTCCACATACTCAATCTTCTCTTCAAGTTTATCATCTTCTCTAATTTTTTTTTTAAAACACCCGAAGATCCAACAATCTCGTCTAGCTCTAGTTTTCTTGTCCGATAGATATCAATGTACGTTGTTCTCAAAATACTTAGGCGAAAGATCCCTGAGAACTCGTCATAGTGGAAAGAAAGTTCTCTTCCAAAGACTTTCTTAAACAAAGGTCTCTCACTGTTAATTTTGATCTTCCCATTAGATCTCTTCTTATGAACCAAAACAAGGCTTCTCTTTCCCAAATACTCATACCCCAACTCTTCCATATCTTTTGATTCATTTGACATCAAAAACCCTCTGCTCCCCATAATATGATGAGTTTTGTGACATTGATTTCATAGTCTTCTGGGGAACACCCCAAGTACAGAAAACAAGGCTTTAGATGATGAGGCAAATGTGTATAACTCAAAGGCAATATCTCATCACTTGCATTCACGGCTTTACTTATATTTCTAGCAATCTTTTCCCAAGGGTCTTTCATTTGGTTGAACTTAGAGAGGACTCCAGTTATCTACACAATTGCAAGAGGAAGCCCCTTGCATTTTTCTGCAATGATTTTCTCCAATTTCCTCTAATTCAAGAGACCAATCTCCAAGTAACTAAATTGACTCTTGAAGAATCACTAACCCGCGGTCTCACTTGCTCCTAAATTATAATCAAACTTGTGAACAAGTAGGAACTAAAAATTCAAAGAAATCTTTAAAGAGAGCTTAGAGAAATACAGAGAGAGCCGTATGAAAACTCTCATTTTCACTTTTGATATAAGAAAAAGAAAATTTTGTTATATTACTAATCTTATTTTTGCATATATATGTGTAATGTGTTAAATATTCTTGATATCATTATATATCTTTAAAAAGACTTTCAAGTTCTTGTATTTAAATTTTAGGGTTGCATTATATGGTTATTCACCACTCCTATATTATATGAAACCAAAATTCAATTATTTGAATTCAAATTGGATGCTTAGGATTAAATCTAGAAATTAAAAATTTCGATGCATTATATTTCAATATTTGGTACATTATGGGGTAAAAATGTCTTTTTCAAACCCATAATTTCAAATTAAGGGAAAACGTGATTCACATCTCCTAAATTACATTTTTCTCTCTTCTCTAGAATTCTTATAAAATATTAAATAACCATAACTCACTCAATTTAAATTATTTTTTCACGTATTATAAGATAATTTAATTATCTTTCAAATGCAATCCCCTATTACATATGTTCCGAATAAGATAATCGTATTAAAACTAAATAGTGTACCATAATATAGAAAATAATGTAATGACATATTATATTTACCTAATTTCGATGTTGTTCGTATAAAAATTGGGAATAATCTTGATTTCACTGTTGCGGTTGCATTTTATAGATAAAAAAGGTGTCTAAGTGATACATTATGTGTCGCTTGTGTATTATATTATTCATGTCTGTAACAACGGTGCAAAAATGGGCAACAAAAATGGATCGCAACAAAAACAGAATGCAATGCATTATATAGATAAAATGGGGCCTTAGTGGTACAATATGTGTCGCTTGAATGGTACATTATGCATCACATGTATATTACATTATCGATGTTTATTTCTTTGCGATTGCATGATAAAAAAACAGAACACAGTGCATTATATCGATAAAACGTTGTCGGAGTGGTACATTATGTGTCATTTGAGTGATACAATATTTGTCGCATGTGTATTACAAATGGAGAATAAAATGGATCGCAACTAAAACAGAACGCAATGCATTATATAGATAAAATGGGGCCTGAGTGGTACATTATGTGACGCATGTGTATTACATTATTCATGTCTGTAACAACAGGGCAAAAATGGGCAACAAAAATGGATCACAACAAAAATATAACGTAATGCATTATATAGATAAAATATTATCTGTGTGGTACATTATGTGTCGCTTGAGTGGTATATTATGTGTCGCTTGTGTATTACATAATCCATTTCTGTAAGAACTGAAAAGATTAAAAAACTGCTCTAGAAATTTAACAAAACTGCACACTGTCTTTCCTCCTGACTGTCGGCGACCGCACTACACCTTGCCACCACGATCGCCGCCGCTGCTATCGCTCCTTCCCGTTGGCCATCATGTGTTCGCCTGATGAAAGCAACGCATGCGAACCATGTGGGTAATCAATGCATGCAACGCAGGCGAACCACCGTAAATAATAACCGCTAGCGAATGAAAAAATATAGAATCGTGAATAGTAATTGATGAATGTGATGCCGGCGAACCACCATGGATAATGTGCGATGAATGTGATGCAGACGAACCACCGTGAATAATAATGTTAAAACTAATTGATACAAACCTCGATGAGAGATGAGGAATCGTAGCTCAAGAACTCGATCTAAGATAGACGCGATGCAAAAACGTGAATAGAAATGGATGAAAATTTAGCAACTTTGAAGTCGACCCTCAAAGAACCGTAGGCAAAGACGAACATGAACCCCTACGATTCAGTAAGCAACTCGCCTCAACAACACTAAATATGGTGAAGATGTCACAATCGGATGTTTAAGTCCGACTGATAAGTCAAATCTAATTTCAAGATAATCCACATAAATTCTTGAGCTTTCAGATAATTGGATAATTAAACTCACGAATAATATTAAACTAAAAACTGAGTTTATTTCAAAAATATGCAACCCTATTTATAGGGTGAAACGAAATCTCTAATCTTAATATAACTAGGAAAATTAATATGAAAAATATCAAATCTATCAAGATATACAACAAGTATATCTTAATATCTTTGTAATAAAGAGAAACTTAGAAAGAAATTAAAATTCGAAATTTAAAATAAATTAAACACAAATCTACTCAATTAAGCCCAAATGTCATAATTAAATTAATCAATCTTGGTCCAAGTGATCTTCAATTACATTTCTTTTTTCATCCAATCGGGATCTCCATCACGAATGTGATACATGAGAATGAAAATAATTCAATTAAATTTCTTCTTTCTTCTACTTCCATACGCTCTTTTCGAGGGACATTACGTTTTATCGAACTGGTCATGACCTCGGGCTCCGTTTCCTAGGATAATCGACTTGTTAGTGGTCAAATCGTCCATCGAACTGGTTACGTCTATCTGTCTCGTGCGAGAACTGCTCTTTCATTTAAACTTCTTTCTAGCTGAATCTAACTGCCTTCAGTCGAGCTGTTTTGTGAACTGGTCAATTGAACTACTCTTCTTCCTAGACTCTTTTTCCTTGGCTTATTTGGTCCAAACAGTCTTTTTTTTCTGAAAACAATTTATGGGCCGCCTTCTTTGACCTCTAATTGGGCCGCTTCTTTCTGACCCTCAACAGTTGATTTTCCTTAAATATGTTAATTGCAAGAAGACATATAACCCCTTAGTAAACAAAAATTAAGGAAATAAAAATTCAAAATCCATAATTTGCAAAATAATTTGGACGGCAAGTTCAAAATGATTAAATGATAAGATTTAGTTTTATATAACTTATGGGAGGTGTGTAACATATGATTACCAATATATATATTTATAGGATGGATTATATAGAAAATGTTACTAGTGAGAAAACTAGGAACTAATCACAATTGTCTATTTTATTGAAATGGAGGTTATGATTGATTGTGATAATTAATAAATTAATTTTGTGAATTAATGACAAGGTTAATATAGTAATTAAATTAACAAACATTCTATTCTTAATTACCCGCGTCTGTCTTTCTATCTCTCTCTCACTCCCCTTATTTAAATTTAATAATCACCCATAAATTTTAAACAATTGTATCTTATTTATTATGAACTCGTTTTCTTCATGTTATATATCAAATTAAAACATATGTTGGACTAATAATTAACGTAATTAACCATTGAGATTTTAGAAGTATATACACCACCAGCTTTGAAGAGAAATAAGAAATGCAGCGACTGGTGACAGTGCAAATTAAAACCTTCCATTCAACGATCATTTCCTTAAATTAAAAAAAGAAATACAATTGCTAAATTACGAATGAAGAAGAACGTATATATGTAGATGCAAATCGGTAGTTAGGAAGGTAGATTAGCATTTAGGAAAGACGTGGCCAACATTGAGAACTTGTGCATTCCGACAGTTGGTGGTTGCAGGCTGCGAATGGTCGTTAGAATTCAGATTTATGTTTTGCAGTTTGATTTCTTCGCATGGTTTCGTCGGACTGCAGAGTAAAGTTACGGCGTCTTCACTTCTTGATGTTCCATGGATGTTGCTGAATGTTACTTCACTCACCTGCACCCCCGACCCCCCTGATTTCTGCATCCAAATTTACATATATTCTCCATTTCAATTCCAAGCAATTAATTCTTCTTCAAAAAAAAAAAGAAACCAGTATGTACGTACCGATTTGGGGCAATTCTTCATGGGGCAATACTCTTGATCGATGATTATAGGGTTGGAAACATTTCTCATTTCCAGATTCTCGAACACAATATCCCTAGCAAAGCAATTGCTCTCCTTTTCCCATGTTTTGATTCGAACACCATTGTCCGTGCTTCTAAACACCGAGTCTCTTACTACAATTCGCTCCACACCATCTTCTACTGGATTACCTCCCATACTTCCGATGCTGAATGTATATATATTTAATTCATAATTTCGAAAGAAAATAAAAAACAAATATATAAGAATAGAATTTCCAATTCTTGATAAATAATTAATTACCTGATGCCATGACCGGGGCCGCACTGGATTCCCTCCATTCTCATGTCGGTGGAGGCAGGGCCGATGGATATGCAGTCGTCGCCGGTGCCGATGGTGCTGTTGGCGACGGTGATAAACTTAGAGTTTCCCATGTGGATGCCGTCGGTGTTGGGGCTGTCGCCGGGAGCCGTCAAGTTCAAACCTTGCATGGTCACATTGTTGCAGCCATTAATATGAATGTGGACTCCTTGGCTGTTCACCGACTTCACTTTGCTCACCACCACATTCTCGCAGCTCTGCAACGACAATGACTGCATGCATGCATGCATGCCCATTTTCAAAATCTATAGATAAAAATCGTGTATCTTATTTATGTAAATGACGGAATTACCCTTGCTCCGTAGGGGCAGTCCTCCCCGCGAGTTTTTTTGCATGACCAATAGCTTGACCCCTTAGCATCAATGGTGCCGCCGCCGCCCACCCACAACCCGCTCACTGCATAGAACCCTATCCAAGCTTGATTGGATGTGAAATACTTATAACTATCCGGCGCCACTAGAGTTCCCAATATTTCCAGCTTCATTGGGTTCTTGCATGTTCCGTTTAATGATAATGAGTTCACCAAAAACGTTCCTTTCGGAACGGTCACCGTTGAGTCGGTGTTGGAGTTGCAGGCCGCTCTCCAGGCCTTCTGAAAGGCGGATGTTGAGTCCGCCTTCCCGTTGCCTATGGCACCGAAATCTGCGATGCTGTAACACACAACGGTGCCGATTTGCATTGAAATTGACACTATAAAATATGTGGCTAAAGTTGCTATAGACATGATTTAGGTTGTTTCAGGAGTTCAAAGGAAATGACTTGGTGTTTTTTTTATATGAGGAGTTATTGATGGATTTATATAGGAGAAGGTACGTCGATAATTTAGTATATATTTTAATAATTATTGTAGAGTCAACCAGAATAATTTGTTAATAACAAAATGACGAGAAATATGGTTATTTAGTTTTGAAACATTCATCAGTTTGAATAGAATAGAGCGAAATATAAGAAGTTAAGACAGGTCAAAGATTAAATACTCTATTTAAATTATCTGAAAAGGAAACTGAATAATTTCATTGCTCAAATTTATTTGTGGAGAATTTATTGACATATCTAATTTAACTCATTAAATTTGAAGGACTCCGGTTATTAATACTTGGTGCTTTTCATTAAAACTATCATTTCACCCGTGCGTGCGAGTCGCACGAAATTATTATATTTTATGCATTGAAAAATATAAGTGTATAAATATTCTTTATGATTATAGTTATGAATGATAATTTTGACACGATATGAATTTGCACAAAAATAATAAATTTAGGTTGATATTTATTGGATTGGGCTCCATATAAAATCGAACATGATTTGTTAGGATTTGGATTTATGTAAGATCAAATATGACCTATTATTTATATTAAATTTGCATAAAGACGGATAATTATGATTATTTAAGTATAATTTTGTAAAAACATATGTCTATATTTTTAGTTTTGGGATCCGTGAATAATTTTGTAATTATATAAGTAAATAAATAAGAAATATATACGATAACCAAAAATATAAACATTAAATCATCCAATATTTGTGTAATTTATTCTCTTGATAGAGAAAAATAGGAATTTCAAATACAAATACACAATTTTAAAATTCGAGAGGTGTAATTGAGTTAATAATTAAAGATGATCTAATTTGTTCTGGGCAGAACAATAAATTGACCCTTATCCTGAATTTTATAAATATTTAAATTTAGATAAGTTTTTAATTTAATTATATAATAAAATGTTTAATTCTGTTTAAATCTTAACTTAATTATATAACTTTTAATATGATTACATATTTCTTAATGAGGCTACTATAAAATATTATTTATGGGTGGGGTAGCAAATAATTTTGGGGAATGAATACTCTGAAATTTTATTTTTAATTACGTGGTATTTATAAATTTGTACTTTTATAGATTTGTGATTTTATGTAGATAAGGTTTTGCGAAAGTTAATAAGAGTTTATTAAAAAATCATACTCCCTCCGTCCCAGGTAGGGCTGACAATTTCTGACACGACATGATAACACGACACGAACACGCACGATAATATTGGGGTTAAACACGACACGATGCGACACGACACGAACACGACAAAACACGACACGAACACGATAATTATCTGTTAAGAACCTGATAATTACAAGTTTAAACGATAATTACCTGTTAACACGAAACGATTATTACCTGTTAACACGATATTGACACGAATCTGACACGAACACGACACGAACACGGAAATCTTTTAAGAAAAAAATAATGGATAACACGAATACGACACGACACGACACGAACACGATATAATTATTGGATAACACGATATATTATCATATAACACGATCCGACACGAACACGACACGAAATCTTGTGTTCTTAACGGGTCGACACGATAATGACCCAACACGCACGAATTGTCAGCCCTAGTCCCAGGACACTTGCAACGTTTTCCTTTTTGGTCCGTCCCAGAACACTTGCAGCGTTTACTTTTTTGGAAAGTTTTTATTAATTAATTACCCACTAAACCTACTCTACACCTACCCCACTTCTCTCATACCCCACTATCTCTCCTAATCATTAACCTACTAATCCTACCCCACTAACTCTTCTAATCACTTTTTCTTAACCTCCGTGCCGGGTCAAACGTCTCAAGAGACCCGGGACGGAGGGAGTAACTATTAAAAACTAAAAAGTTATCTAATAAATATCATATAAAAAATTATGAAAATGACAAATGTTATAAACTAAAATAATTTAAGGGTATCAAACTAATTTAAATAATTTGACTTAAAAAAGCGGGTAAAAAACTTATTTTTGAATCCATTGTGAGATGCATTTAATGCAGAAATGTTGTTGCATGAAAAGTAACACAGGCGGGAATTTTACCGTCTTCCAATCAGTAAATGACTTCTCTTAATTAGTATATGGGAAGGTCTTGGGTTAGACAGACCTAAACGATTTAGGCGGGTTTTATCCATTAACCCAAGATTTAAGCGGGTTTTATCTATTAACCCAAGTCCAAACCCATATAATATACTCCCTCCGTCCCACTTCAATTGTCCACCTTTTCTTTTTTATTCGTCCCATTTAATTGTCCACTTACTTAAAATGGAAAAATAATACTCACTCACTAATAAAATACTAATTTCCTTTATCTCTACTCGTATTGGTTATCGTGCCCAAAGCAAAGTGGACAATTCATATGGGACGGAGGGAGTACCAT
This sequence comes from Plectranthus barbatus, assembly GCA_026898455.1. NCBI lineage: Eukaryota > Viridiplantae > Streptophyta > Magnoliopsida > Lamiales > Lamiaceae > Plectranthus > Plectranthus barbatus. The sequence continues at coordinate 13,151 of JAPKLW010006981.1, forward strand.
ATTTGAGATGGATGAACCCATTTGGGTAGGATAAAACCCGCCTAAACCGTTTATGTCTGCCTAACATTTCACCAAATAACAATTTTGTTACTTTTCTCCTCGTAGTATTAAACATAACATCACATCAAACATCAAATTTTATTTTTGATATATATATATAAAGGTGTAATCATATCACAAGTCCTCTTTAGATGGGAGATGAGAATGAATCTAGACCTTTTATTTCATAAAATGTATGGTCCGGATTTTATATTTATAATAATTTTATTAATTAATTTATATATTAAAGGCTTTTTAGTATTTTATAATTTTATAATTAGATTCTTTTAAAATTAGAATATTTTCCTTAACTAATTCCTATATTTTCTCTCATAATTATATCAAATTTATGGAATAAAATATACTACATATTTCGTAACGTGTATTATCTCATTCAACACACAAAATATACCAGTCCCAAATCTTCGTCCCCTTCCAGCCGCAACCACCGTCATCGTCAAATTTAGATGGAGTCTCGTTCGAAACATCAGGAATCGTTGGCCTTGCTGGAGGATCCATGGCCCCATTTCTTCTTGACATGTTTGAAGCTGGGGGATTTGACTGGCTTTCTTTCGACTTGACCATTGGTGTGAAGGCTTGTTTCATTTTGTCTGTGCACTTTATGTTAGTATTCTGATTCACCACCGGTGCAGTTTTCATGTTTCTCTTGTCGGCCAATAGTAGGTTTTGCCTGGCTGTTGGAGTCTTGTGTCATTGGGGAAGTTTGGGCTTCGAATTTGGAGTGGTTGAATTGAAAGGATTTTCATAAATAATGTATATTTGTGAAATATAGTTATTTATTTTTCTTATTTAAGTTACATTATTTAAGCCTGTAAATTTGCATCAAATACGCCTGTAAATTTGATTAAGTTGCAATATTTCATGTATTGATTGAGGTTTTAGAATATAGTTGTATAACTTTCAGATATAAGTTACATTATTTAAGTATGTAAATATGCATTACATATGTCTGTACAGTTGCAATATTTCGTGGATTGATTGACATTCTTAAAGCAAATTTGTTTATTTTTCAGATATAAGTTGCATTATATAAGCATGTAAATATGCATTATATACCCCTGTACAGTTGCATTATCCTTCAAGGAATAATTGAGGTTTTTAGAAATCTTTTATTTCTCTGAAGTCAGTTTTATCATATAAGCCTGTAAATATGTATTATGTAAGTCTGCAAAGTTGCATTACATTTGTTTCTTGAAGTGTTTGAGATTTTTAGAATATAATTACTTTTAATATTATGAATAATGCAATATTTATATTCTATATACTGCAATCCGATAAAAAAGATAATGCAATTGCTAAACTGATTTTTTTACAGGTTGCAGTATGTTTCATGAAGATTTTATAACATAATTACATTTACGGATAATGAAATTTTATATTTTATATAATACAATTCCATAGAAAAAATAATGCAATTGTCCCTTGTTAAATTTATTTCCTTAAAATTTGAAATCCCTAAAAATGAAATAAATAATAAAAATAATTAATTTAGAAAAATATTCATTAAAATTCGAAACTAATTAAAAGTATCGGTGATAGAGCAAAATACTAGGAATTTTTCTAGATATAATGAGTGTGTAAAAGGATAAAAATAATTAATTTACGAAAATATTCATTAAAATTCAAAATCCCTGAAAAGTAGGGATAATGGATCATAAAATTAGGGATTTTCCTATTTTATAGATTTAATGGGTATGAAAAATGACAAATTTACCCCGTTAATGCAACATTTTATAGGTAGATAATGCAACTTTTAAATTTTGGTCTAATATTTAATCTTAATCATCCAACACCTAAAATAGGTGGTCCAGATTCATTCTCTTATCCCATCTAAAGGGTCACTTGTGACTTTAACGCACCCCTATAAAAGATCCCCACTTCTCCCTACAAAACCGGCTTGTAAGGAGAGGGGACCTCCACTATTATATAGTGGTATACTCCAAGGTCCATGGCCGATGTGGGACATTCAACACCCCCCCTCACGCACAGCGTGGAGCTTCACGGGGATCCAATCATCGGGATATTCAAGTCCCATTATCGGGATAAATCGAAAGTCCCATCACCAGGATACATCAAGTCCTATCATAGGACAAATTGGATCCCACATCAAACCGAACCTGGCTCTGATACCATGTAAAGATCCCCACTTCTCCCTACAAAACCGGCTTGTAAGGAGAGAGGACCTCTACTATTATATAGTGGTATACTCCAAGGTCCATGGCCGATGTTACATTCAACATATATATGTAACGCCCCCATCTGACCTTCTAATATGGAGCCGCGTTACATTGATGTTTCAGGTTTTCGATGTGCAATTCAAATATGCAAATAAGAAAGAGACTTCAATTTCAAATATAAAATAGTTAAACAGTTGACATAATCCTTCGAGTCTGAAAATTTAACAGAAATCCAGTCATTAAAACATTCAAAAGAGGGAAGGGTTTTCAGAGAGCGGTGCAGCTGTGTGTATAGCGTGATGGTGACATGTATATGGAGATACATGTCACAGGATCTGTACCTTTTCCTCAAAAACACTTATTCTTCTTTTTCTGCTTACACCCGCTACTTCCATTCCTGCTGCTTAGCCTGCACGATTTAGAAATATCGCGAGGGCTGAGTACTTTCGTACCCAGTGAGAAACATACCAAAAACATACATTATATATGAAACATGCTATGCAACACACACAGCTAAACACGGGGTTTTGTTGAAATAAACCGTGCTAGCCAAATCATTTTACTCACACACCCATTATTTTAGTGTTGTCATATCTGTTCGGTTACGATGACTAGTAAGGAATGAGTACACACTCAACCTACTGTCATTTAGAGTGCACTAGT
>JAPKLW010006982.1:0-16049 GCA_026898455.1 Plectranthus barbatus
TAGCTCCGAAATTCATGTGCCGAAATGAAAAGTACCTATTGGTTTGGGACGGAGGGAGTATTTAACTTATTGAAATGATGTATTAAGGTCCGTCTCACAATAAAAAAATAATGACCGTCTCTTAGGAGACCAACTCTATAACTAATATATATTTTATCCCAAAAACTAACAATTAAAATTTAAGTTTTGTGATTGTTTGGATGTTATGTATTTTAAATTTGAACAATTTTTAAATATCAAATTTTTTTTGCGATTATTTATTTTTATCATTATATTTGGTAGTGTTATTTAATATTTCAAAATTTGAAAAATAATGCAAAATACACTAAATTAATATAATTATATATTATTTAAACTCAATTAATTAATTAAATTGAATTATTATGAAAGAAAATCTAAGGAGCCTCTAACATGCCGCCCATTATTAATTCAGTTAATGAATCGTTGGTCCAAAAATCAGAGTAGTATTATATATAGCAGAAGTTTTGAACGATCTTGCACTTGCTGAAAATTAACTTACGGACTCAGTTTTAGGCTCAAAGTAAGTTAAGTTTCATTTCAAGTATACACTTCAATATTTAGCCAAATATTGAAGGTTTCAAATAAGTACGAAAACTTAATATGCAGAAACTTAAAGAAAGCAATAAAATGACACAAGATATTATAGTGGTTTGGAGCCTTAAGTCCTACGTCCATTCTTCCGAACTAAATCAAGAAATCCACTAAGTCACAGAATACAAGTTTTCTCACGATCTATGCTAGCCCGTCGGAAACCTCCGTCCTTCAATCTGCTAGGTCACTTTCCCAGAAACTCCTTATCGTCTACTCCACCCTGCAGCCTTTAATCTAGATGATTGGATGGTTTTTGTTCTTCCCAGAACTTCAGGTTGTTGGCAATGCCAGTAAGAATCAGTATTCCAGAGTAGACTACTGACTGCTGTGATTATTACTTGAAAAGTAATAATCACCAAGTGTTAGCTAAAACTTAGAGATCTACAGCCTCATGCACTTAAACAGATGCACAGAAAGATTAGCTTAAGTTAGAGAACTTCAGCCTCGTGTTCAGATAACATAGAAGATTCATAGAGCTTTTGACTTTTCAGTTCGATAGAGTTTTGGCTAACTTTTGCGTGAGAGTTTGTGTGTTGTTTTTGTCTAAGTGTTGGACTATTTATAGGTGGCTGGGACGACAATTTGAAATTCTATCTATTAGAATCAACGATCCAGCCATTAGAGACAAAGATTAGGTCATTGTTAGGATTTTTGTTAGAGAAATCCTTCCTTACTTTTGATGTTTTTGTGGGTCAAAGAATATAAGCCATCTTAGTCAGTTTTTACAGATTTTTAGAGTTCTAAACTATAATCCATGTATAGGATTGATCGAGTTGTAATAGAACTTATGCTGAAGATCGAGCAATGGAGAATGCTAGAGAACTTATACTTGCTCAGTTTTTCTGTTTCCCAAACTAACTATTGGAACCTTCAATACTTGACCAAGTATTGAAGAGTATAAACTGTGAAACTGACTTAAGACGAAATAGAGACTTAAGTTTAAACTAAATAAACAAAAAATTGACTTTACTTTGTTCGAACGAACCAGTGCTTGTGCTTATACTTACTTCCGTTGCTTACACAAAACCTTCTGCTGCACAAAATTGCACTTTGATTTTGGGACCAACAGTCGTCCAATCATAGCCCATTCTTCTGGTCTGGTCTGCTCTGCTCTGCTCTGTCGTCTACTTTTGACTTTTTGCAGTGTACTTTCTACCTGCTCTTGTCAGACTAAGTTTCAGTCTGATGAACTTAGATTTAAGTTTCCTCGTACTCATCATTGTTCGATACTTGAGGAATATTCGATATGACATTGAACTCTATTCGAATTCCTTTTGTCTTCATATTTTCACGTGCTCTCTAATTCCTGAACCTAAAAACTGACATTCTCAAAAATCAGTTTTAAGTTTCCGCTTTTCTTCAGTGAAAACTCAATTTCCAGAAACTGACTTTTAGACATTCTAAGTTTGAAATAGATTATTTTTGTGATCTTTCATGTCCTAAATTGATAAATAATCTTCCAGGTACTAAATCGATAATTAAACTATATTTTGACTTCTGGATTGATAAAATTCTATGAAATTTTATCGAAACTTATGTAGATTTTTTAACAGGTCAGCAATTAAGGAATATTAAACATAAGGCAAATTCTCAGATGGGACGGTCTCATCATTTTTATTGTGAGGCAAATTTAATGAAATGATGTGTTTCTTTATTGCAAATGATGTCTCACCATTTTTATTGTGAGACGAATTTAATGAAATGATGTGTTTCTTTATTGCAAATGATGTATTTCTTTGTTGCAAATAATGTAATTTTTAAAAATGAAATTATATATTTAATTTATTAAAATGATGTATTAAGATCCGTCTCATAATAAAAAAATGGTGAGACTGTCTCTTAGGTGACCAACTCTAAACATAAATATAAAGATTAAATTGAGGTTTCCCTTAGAGTAAATAATCTCACCTCAAAGTTCTTTTTTACGAATTATTATTATAATTATTATTATTTGCCTTTTAATATGTTTCAATTAAAAATAATTTTTACAAATTACTCCATATCATAATTGTGACTTCGAAAGCACCTAATCGCAACCTAACACTTATTTGGGTAGATTACAATATAATTAAAAGACATGGTTACCCGAATGACAATCAAACCAATTAATAATGAACCTTATTGTTGTAAATCGAATCCTTTCTGTATCACAAATAAGCAATAATGCAGAGAAAATAATAGAGAGAACGATGGAGACAAATAATAGAGAATATTATTATTCATTGATGTGTAGAGAATTACAATATCGTGTCCTATATATAAGGGTAAAATCATATCATCTATAGCAATCTAGAAAGATATGTATATATCTCTAAAGTATATCTTAAGTAATGTCCACCAAATAAAATATATTTATAACACTCCCCCTTGGACATTACTTCGTTATGTTAATGCCTCATTAAAAACCTCGCCGAAAATCCTGTGGGATAAAACTGTCGAGGAAAAGAGTACAAGGCATACGTTTATTCATGTGTTGCACTAGATGCCTCGTTAAAAACCTTAACTAAGAAAACTCATTGGAAAAAAACTTAGCAAGGGAAAAAAGAGTACATCTATTTAGCCTTCTGAGCATAATATAAACCTTCAAGGTTTAATTTTCAAAATGTCGCTCCCCCTAAAAACAATGATATTTAAAATCTTCATGATTAGTTAGAGTTTGTCACTTCACTCAACATAATAATCTTATAATTATAAACAATGCAATATTATTCACGTATGTACGAAGTGACTTAATGAATAATCTTCAGGATTACTGATAGCGCGTTTCGCAACGCGCTAAAGCTGCAAGTGTACAGACCACTGCAGAGGGCAAGTAATAATTTATCGAACTCAAGGACTGCAGGCTCGAAACACAACCAAGCACTAAAACATAGACACCGTACTACTATCTAGGCAAATCATAAAGAAGTTTTGGTTTTATCTAAATGACTGATTTAAAAGCAGAAATAAAATAAAAAGATTTAATTAAAGATTTTAGAAAACAATGGGAAAATAGGATTCCAGGGCAATCCACTTTGACTATTAAACAAACAACGTTTTCATGCAATTCAATCCCAATTTAATTTCCAGTGATGTGAGCAATCGCGAAAATGTTATCAGGTGATCCTCTCGGATGCTAAACCATAACATGGAAATAAAATACCTAATGACTCCTCTCGGATGCGCAAAAAGGAATTTTACTCTCGATAAAAACCTTAGATTCAAAACCCTTTAAAAGTTCAACTTCCTCACGGATAATTGTTCTAATAAATCTGATAAATTTGCGTCTTAATTGACAACCTAGACCTCTCGGTTCAAAACTATCAATTCAAATCACAATTAATGATAATTAATGCAATTATTGAAAATCCCAAATTAAATCAGAACATCAGGGGAAAAGGAACATTAAATTGCAGAAATTGTTGAATGAATAAATACAAAGTTTCAAAACCCTAGAATCCAAAGAGGGATTTAGCCAGACATGCTAAATCCTAGAAAAATAAAGAGATGAAGAGTCATAGAAACAGAAAAAGGAAATTAAAAACCGCGTAGTCTTCAATCTTCAATTCCTGTCATGCTCTCCCAGTTCTCCAGGATTTTCTGTAGAAAATTCTCTCTCTAGCCTTCAAAATAAATTTGGAACGTAGGAATGTGGGAATAATGGTTGTGGAACCTTTTCTTGGCTTTTCTAACTTATATTTATAGGAGGGGATTTTTAAATCTCAAAAGATATGGAGAATTCCTGATTCTTGGGCAAGAAGATACGTAAAAATACGTCAAAAGGACACGCCCGGCGAGTGGGAGAGTTCGCGACCGGCGATCGCCGGTAAGGAGGGGTGATCGCCGAATCTGCTTCGAGGCAAAAGCGCAAAACCGGCGACCCGCCGGCTTGGAAGGGCGGTCGCCGGTTGTGCAGGGTGGAACGCCGGGTTGGAGAGTTGAACGCCGTTTCTGCTCCTTGAACGCCGGATGGGAGGCTCGAACGCCGGCTTGCTGGGCAGCTCGCCGTTTCTGCAGCGACTCGCCGGGTGGTGGAGTGAAGTCGCCGGTTTTGCAAGGGTGGTCGCCGGTTTTGCTGCCAAACGCCGTACTCGTCACGGACCTTCGTTTTCTCAATTTCTTTGGCAAATTTTCTGGCTTTTTCTCCTCTCTTGCATGCCAACACGAACAGTTCATCACATGCTTGTTCAATCATCTCATTTAATCCTCAGAAACGCATAAAATCTGTGCAAAACAACATCAAACGAGCCAAACGTAATATTTCCTTAAAGAATAATAATAACGCATAAAAAGATCACATAATGGCTCAATCTGAAGTATAATCTAAGCATAAATATATCAATAAAATGCACAGAATGAGTGTTTATCAATTACCACAAGATCAAACATTCTGAATAACATATTGATCTTTCTTGGGGGATTGATGTGGGTAAAACAATACAACTCTTGTACCAACTATTCATTTATGCAACACAAGTGTATTATCCTCATAGTGGAGGGTGAGGAATATTTTAAGCATCATAATATCATACGATTTTACAATGTATGCAAAATAATATTAATCATACTTCTTTTATAATTCTCAAAAGAAAATATCATCTATGAGTGATTTATAAAAGTATTCAAACTGATAAGAAATGTAAATACCACAACAAAGAACAAAATAATCAGTCCAAGATTTATAATTATCAAGATCAAATAAATATTCATTTGTTCACTTAAACCACCAATGTCATACTTGGTTTCTTATAGAATATACCAAGATTTGTATACCTTGGAGATAACAAATAATGTGCTTATTTCAATATCTCTTAGTAAGAGAAGCACCAAGTCTTGCTAGCAAGATAATTTTGAATATTGTATCAGGGCCTGATAAAATAGTGTACAAAAGACACTTAAATAGAGAACTTCTGGTCCAAAAATATCATATTATCTTCTTTAAGTCTAAATAAGACGTTATCCACTTCTGGGGATAAAATGACATTGGTGTTCTGAATAGATATAATAGATCTCTCTAGAACTCTTATTATACATCAACTGGTGTTAGAAATAATAATAACTCCTCCAGGAGATTATCGATGTCGACATAATACTTTGTCTTATCCAAGTCTTTTTATTTCATACTCCGTCTTTAGGCATGAATTAATTTTCAAGTTAATATATTCCTTCTTCAAGAGGAATTTATACAGTGATCTCATCACTATATATGTTGCGATCTATTTTCTATGAAATCCATCAGGGATTTAACATAAATATTATCGTACAATGACTCATATTAATATGTGGTCATGGAATTTAGTAACTGCATATATAAATTTATATTTTCTGCCATAGAAATCAAGTAGCGGAACATTATGCCATTCAAATAGGAGAGTAATTTATTTAAAATCAAGTATGGGTCTCTGCGAAAAACCCTTGAGATCTTAATCTCGCTTTATATTTCACCACCTCATAGTAATCATTATATCCTGCAGGGATAATATTCATCAGCGAGTTAATCTCTATTCCAATTGCTCATTTTTGGCTAATCATATGCTTCTAGCATTTAAGCTCTGGATCCAGATTGGAGCAATTGTGGAATAACTATGTTGTCGACAACTATAAAGTTTATGTTCTCCTCCTTTACTCATAGTATTCATGGCCTTATCTGATTTTTATCATTTCCCATAATATTTTGATTTATTTGTTCCGCAATCCCAATAATATTGTTATTTGGTGCACGTGCTAATGTATTGAGATTCATGTCTTCAGGACAATCCTCTTCGAGATGTCACATATTCCTCTTCAGGGGTCACTGGAGTGTTATTTATATATTTGATTTTATTGACCGGGGATTTTTAATTTATGCACCAATATATATCTCATACTTCTGGTATGAAATCTCTCATACTTCTAGTATTAAGGAGTTTCATTCATTTTGGTTCATTAGGGTCTTTAATTATTTATGGTGCATAAGCTCAATCACTCCACTATATAATATAGATGCATTTATACATGCATATGACAGATTACTTGCTAAATATTGAAAGTTTTAATTCATTCATGTGTGACTTTAACTATGAAGATCCTTTTATTCTATGACATTTTTCGGCATTCCATTATCTTGGGCTTATATCTCCCCCTAATGCCGACAAATGATCTTCTTTATGGTTATAGTCAACTTACTCTATAATGGGCTACTAAGGTTTATTTATAGACGGAGATTTTTGTACAACATATATTTTTATATTATGTTGAGAGCCCATATAAGTATATTTGATGGTGATATACAAATATAGATTGTAATAAAATGATTCGCAGATGGGAAATGATTATTCATTTACCACACTATATTATGGGGGATAGTTACGATATGTAGCTGGTCGGATTTAAAGGAATAAGGACCATGAATTTTATAACGACCCTAGTGTTTGATAAATTGGTCCACATATATCTTTTGAAAGATAATTTTTTATTAGTATGTGATATCACATTATGATAATCCGACACATTATAGTATTATGTCCAATATGACCAAAGTACTCATGCCATAAAATAAAAAATTATGGGTCATTAAATTTCATTTTCATCGCAACATGATAATTAAGTTGAATAAATGCATAAAGAACATTCAACTAAATAAAACTCCTTAATAGTTTCGTTGTGCATAGATAATTAAAAGAAGTGCTCAATAAGTTTATGAATGAAAACATAAATAACAATATTAATAAATGAAATGCAAAACACAAGAAATCCTGAAGATCTTAAAAGAAATTTAAAAGTTCAATGAAATATAGGAGTTTAGTATAGAACGAGTTACCTGTCCATTGAAGCCAAGGAAATATCAATTATGCAGCATCCGAATATGCAAATAAAATAGATAATCCATGTTGATACTAATCTCGCTGAGCAATAATAACCAGTACCGAGTGGTTCCAAATAATAACTTCAAAGAAAATAATCCAAATAATCCCAGAGACAAGAATAATCCGAATCAAGAAAATGATCCAAATAATTTATATTGTAATCCCAAAGATAATAATCCAAGTAAGGCTCCCACAAGTAATAGAAATTTATATAATATAACCCCAGATCAGATGATGCTCGCATATTTAGTATGAACTTTAGTTTTGAAATCCAAGATTCAACTGGCATAAGATCTGATTTGACAGAAATCTCATATGATCGCTTTTGATAATCCAACATTCAAATCGATTAGCAGGTCTATTACCACCGCTTGGTAATATATGCACAAAACCTCAATTGGTCACAACATTATGCTTTTAATAGCTTTAACAAACTGAGCGGAGAGTCGGCGCATGCACTAGAGGAAAACGAGCCACTTAAGCGGTGTAAACAATTCCTAATGAGCGGCATTACATGAATGAGTTGTGGGAATCATAAATAATAATCGGTTTTGGAAGAATAGGTATTTTAATACTAGGGTTCCACAAATTATTGTATTGAACACAATCACTGGAGAGACAAAGCACTATAGTAGGGAATCAAAGAAGATAAATTATTGATTGGTAGAGCATCGTGCTGATAACGTGTTGTAAATCGAATCCTTCCTGTATCACAAATAAGCAATAATGCAGAGAAAATAATAGAGAGAATGATGGAGACAAATAATAGAGAATATTATTATTCATTGATGTGTAGAGAATTACAATATCATGTCCTATATATAAGGGTGAAATCATATCATCTATAGCAATCTAGAAAGATATGTATATATCTCTAAAGTATATCTTAAGTAATGTCCGCCAAATAAAATATATTTATAACACATATAACCCTACAAGAATCCACAGATTAATTACATAAAAATTTGTCACAACTGTGAAAGAGTCCATCGCAAATTAAATTTTGCAACAAATTTTAGCCGTCGCTAATTAATGGGGCCGCAAAACAAATTGCGACGGAAAATTGTCCGTCGCAAAAGTATTACAATGGAATTGCGACGGAAAATTCATCGCAACATATAGCGACCGATTTTACATCGAAAATTTGTGACGGTCACTCCGTCACAAAGTGTGGACAGTTGACCGCGATGGCTTTTTCTATCATTAATCATTCGCAAAATGGCGAGATTTTTATTGTGATGGAATTCCGTTGCATGTCCGTAGCAAAATTATTTATATTTAAATTTTTTTTCTTTATTTCACTGTTTTATTTCACAAACCAATACACAAACCTATACCATTTTATATGAATCCATCAACAACAAACCATAATCATTCAAATCAACAAGAAAAGAGCATTATACAACCACAAATCCATAAAAATTCAATCAAATTCATAACTATGATTGTTGATCTCCGATCAGAGTGTTTATAGTTGCAGCGGAATATTTAAATAGGTCTTGCACTTATCTTGCTGAGATCCTGACTCAGCAAGTATTTATAAAATGTGTTTAAGCTCGAATATTTCTTAGATTCACTTCAAGTTATTTGACAACACTTGATGTGTTGTGTTTCAAACTAAGCAATAAGCAATGAAGTAAAAACAGTAAATGAACACCAAGTTTTATGTTTTTTGCTTTATTTGAGCCGCATCAAAATATAAATAGCGATGAAGAATGATGAATATGAAACAACATTCGATTGAGAAAGTAATCAATTCGAAAGATGATATTTATCACGATACAATATCCATCGGAAGTAGTTCAGATATATACAAATTAGAAAAGTTCAAAAAGAAAAGCATGCTAAGATTCAGGAGGCTGGAGGGGACATTGAAGGGCTGTCCTCGTGCTGCTCGACCTGATCTTTGTTCGACTCTTTTAGATCCTCGCGATTCTTAGTCCTCTGTTCGTCTTCATGATTGGATCCTCCGGAGTCGTCAGCATCGGACTCATCCGACTGCAAAAAACTCAAATCCAAAATAGTTTACTTATTAAGAACGGCTTTACGGGCCTTGAACATCGCAAGCATGGCCAAGTTGTCGAACACAAGCCAGAACAGGGGTGTCTTCATAAGCTCATAGAGTTTTAATCCCTCATCTTTGGTCTTGGCCCGGTGGAGAGCCGCTCGAGCCTTTTCTGCTTCTGCCCGCACCACTGCGATCTCCTACTCATTGCTGGCCAGTTGCTCAGCCTCGGAGTCTTGGAACTGATTCTCGAGTATCACCTCGTCGAGGACAACTTGCCTTTCACGACAGAGCTTCTCAATCAGCTACTTGGTGGAAGTGAGCTCGGCGGTGGCAACCGATGCTGCTTCAACTGCAACATACCTCTCAACCAAGCTACTCGTGGCCCTCTGATGCACGTGTAATTCAACACACAAACCAAGTTAAATTTTCAATCCAAGTTTCTTTAGAATTCACCCTATAGAATTCTACTTGTTAGGGAAATGTTATAGCTTGGCAAACTAGTATCGTTGGGTTTTTTTTGTCTAAATTCCTAGTGCAAAATTTAACTTACTACATCTATACTTAAACAAACAATCAACTTCATTAAGCATAAAATGTAAATTCAAACAACACTTCAATTTGTAGTAACAATGGTAGAACAAGTCTCACAATTTCTCAAATGAGTAAGAACGGATGTTGATAAGAACTTAGGTGTGATCCACTTGAGTTGAGCTATGATGCAAACATATTTAATTCCTAGAAGGATGGACTATTACCCTACACTAGCCAACCCCCAGTCACGGTGAATCGACCGTTGATGACACTAAGAACCTCAAACAGCTACGTTATCGGATCCTAGACCACTCCTAATAGCACGTAAATCATCATCCTATGCCCTATCTCCGCACAGGGATTGGATCAAGGAACACAAGAACTCACACTATTCACGACACTCCTTTCCGCGTGTTGGCTGCAAAATTCGTATCAATTAACACCTAGATTGGCTATTACCTACACCTAGGTGCATGTGAACAAGCTCTAGTGTGATTCAATCTCAAATAGGAAAGTAAACAAACATAATTCAACCTAGTTTCTCACACCTTCATTCAAATCAACATCCAAGGAAATTTAGTATTTCATACCTCCAATGTTCAACATTACAATATTCAATTTAAAACCAAACATTACAAGAGATAGGTTTGAATGAATACTTCCCCTAAATTGAGCACTTTGATCTTGATCTACCGACTTTGATCTTCAATTCCTCTCCAAGGATGGTGGATTAGCTCTTGCTCCTCTTGGAGTAGGATGGAGTTAGGATGAGAGATGGAATTTGGGGTGAATTCTAGCTTGATCTAATGAAAAATGGCCAAAAGTTCTCTTTAATCTCGAAAATCCCCCTTTTATAGGCGAGCAAAAAGGGCCTTGCCTCGCCCGAGCCTCAGACGGCTCTCCCGGGATGGCTCAGTAACCGTAAAAAACCGCCGAAAACTGCGATCTGGCTCGGCCGAGCCAGATTGGCTCGATCGAGCCTGCCCTCTATTGGCAGGGCTCGACTGAGCCTGCTCAACTCGGCCGAGCGAGCCTTCTGTCCTCATAGCTCGACCGAGCCTGGCTCCGCTCGGCCGAGCATGGTCTCTGAATCTCCAGAAAATCCCCTTTTTGCTCCGCTCGGGTGAGCCTATCCTCCTTTGACTCCAAACTCGGACGATTTACCTCCAAAACTCAACCAAAAGTGTCGTTTTATGCTCAAAACTCAACCTACAACATTCCAAACACAAAAACACGAAAACACAATAAAAGAACAACGAAAACATATGATATGAGAGTAAAATGGCCACAAACATGCACATTCACATACCAAAATGAAGGCCATTTTACGCACATATCACCCTCTCGGTTGCCTGACAAACCTTCCTCTCCTCTGCCACAACCCGTACAGTGCCATAAAAGTCGCCCCACATCCCCTCGATGCTCTGCAGGTATACGATCGAGTCAGCAACCTTAAAAGAGACATGGACTTAAGGAGAATTATAAGCGTACCTTCATATTAGCATGAGCGTAGTCTAAGAATCGTTGGAGAGCAGAGGCTATAGTTGAGCACGGAGGGCATTGCCTAGCAACTTTGAGGAGGATCATGAAGCTTCCGCCACCGCTTGCAGCGATCCGATGATCCTGATTTAAGAGATGAGCTTCGAAGACACTCAGCAGGCCAATCTAAGGCTGGGGCAGGGCTCCCCCTACTGTCACCAACGTCCCAGTATTGACATCCTCCTGAGCGGTCGAGTCGAAGATGTCCCACTCCTCAGGAATGGGGGCTTTCTTCCTCTCCTCACGCTTTCGTTTGTGTTCCAGGGGAGACTCAGGTGGATCCTACTCCTCCGCCCTCTCCTTGATGCGCTCAATGGCCAGACTCCTCTTGGCATTGCGATCGTCGGGCCTCGTGGTACCACCAGCCCCTGTGCTTGTACTTGTACCCTTGGTAGTGTCCTTCCTCTCCCTCTTGTTCCTCATCAGCTCCTTCTTCTTGTTCCCAGCCTTGTGTTACTGGAATTGAAGTTGTCATTTCATGGATCCCTTTGATGTCAGCCCACCAGGTTCCTAGGAGGCAGACGACGTCTTGTATCAGATACGAGTAAGCCAGCACGATCCTAGTGCGCTCTTTCGAAAGAGCCAGACACGGATTCCCTGCATAAAAAGGAAGTTAGTTAGAATAATCAATCGGAAGCAAAACAGTAACAACTTACTCATAGTGTCTAGAAGAACCCCTGATAACTCGGGTTGGTCGTCCGGAATTTGAACAAATAAAAATTTATCGACCCAATGGGCATTATTCAAAAAGCAGTACTTAACCAATAGCTTCTCGGGAGTACTAAAATACTGGCAAAATAAGGGGTAGATCTCATTTGATTGGGAATGGAGGTTGTACAACTTGGACCAGTCTTGGATCAAGGGCTCCCAATATTGAGATAATGAAATATTAAAAGGGTCCCCATCATGTGCCTCCAGACCATCAGGGCCAGTTGGATCGGAGCGATCTTATAAAAGTTTAAAACTGATACGAAAAATGGATGTAACAACAGCCTAATCCTGCATTTAAATAATCGTGTAGTAAAGGCCATGTAACCTAATGGGGGTCGATGCGAACGTTGGTCCGCACGCAGAACGATAGGGTTTATTCAGAAGGAAAGGTTGTGATGGCAGAGCAGGGTCCGTAATGTGTCAAGATACAGACAAGATTGGGTATTCACTAGCACACCTTGGAAATAATGGTCGTAACCCTTCGGAATATCCCCAGAGGAAAGTCATCAAAATCGGAGGAAGAAGACGAGGAGCTCGTAAGGTCAAGGGAATATGAAATAGAAGGGGTTTCTTGATTCGCCATGATAGAAAAATAAATACATGGGGGTGAAACGATGATGGTTGAGATTCGCCCGGGCAAACAAATTTCAATTGTGAGACACAACAACAAAAGATCGACGCGGCGGAAGTGCTATACTTGCTGTTGATTTTGTCAAAGCGTGCAACAGGAGAGAGCGGAAGTAAAAGAGGAATGAGAGAGCGACTGAGTATTTATAGAACTTGCCTCGAGAACCGTGAAACTTCTCAAGAAAGCTTAAATTGCGGCCAGACCGTGTCGCCGTATTTAATGCGGAAAATTTAAAATGCCCGCTAAAAAATCAACCAACTCGAGTAGCCCACCCGAAACTACAGTAGTACAAATCTCTCTCAACTGAATCGACTCAACTCAAATTGCTTCACTTGTGCGCATACATTTATGCACTAATCCGCTCACGTGGTATGAGCGCGGCAGCCCATTGATATTAGAACAGTGAAATTCACTCCGTACCAGGTACGAATCTATTTTAGGATCACTCCTACAACATCATCTAGACATGGCCATTTTGGCACGGTTTGAAATTGAAACCGGGCCCATTTTTACACTGGCCGATTTCGGTTCTATATTTCCAGGTCCGTGGAACCACCGGTTCCAAACCGGTTAAACTGGCGGTTCCACCATTTTTATTATTTTAATTTTTAAAAATATTATAAAACATATTATGAAGGAGAATCGAACACTTGACCAAAGAGCAATGTCCTAAATACTTATCCACTGAACTACAACATCAATATTGAACAAATCACATTTTTAAATATATACAAACCTACAAATACGAGATATTTTAATGTAATTTTATTTTTTGATATTTTCTTATATAAAGTAAAATAATAATACCCTGACATGGGATATATAATTTACAAATATAATTAATTTGTCAATCTATTCTTAAAATTCATATTAGTGTTATTTATTAGTTAAAAGAGTTTCAAGACTATCATGTGAATAATGAACAATATACTATTAAGTCTAAAATCTTGATATTTACTACAAATGTTATTTCAAATCAATGAAATTGATTCTTAAAATCTTATTGCATCTTATAAGTTATAATATATCTCACATTACAAAATTATTTTCATTTAAGTTTTATTATTTAATAATTGATAGTAAATCTAAACTTGGAAGAATGTTACTAATTTTAATATTAAATCTTGGAAAATGCATAATATATCATATTATTTTAATTGAGCATTATTTGTACTATTATTAGAGCTTCAAGACTATCAAGTAAATAATAAATAATAATTTAAATCAATAATGATAAAAAGATATGAATAATTTTTGTATGTATTTATATAATCAAATAATTAATAAGCATCTCCATCATATTGTATATTTGTTTATATTAATAATATTATTTATACAACTTATTAATAATATAATCTATTTGAGTATTTAAATTATCCTTATTGTAATTACTTAAAGTAATATACTAGCATAATTAAATATTTTTTTATATTATAATTTATAAGTAATAAGTTATAATATATTTGACATTATAATTACAATTGACTTAAACAGATAATAGATTTATAAAGTTTAGATTAATTTTCATAACAATAGAGGATTAGTGGTGTAGTGAGTAAACGATCTCTAAATTATCTAGAGGTCTTGGGTTTAAATCCTCATTTTTACATTTTTTTAAATTAAAAAAATAATAATTAATCGTCCGGCCTGGCTCAACCCAGAACAATCAGTTCCGATCTAAAAATCAGAACCGAAATCAAAACCTGTTCAAGGCCCTGAGTTTATGAATCATTCTCAAGTTTGATGTTGAGTTTGGAGATAATTTCCAATATTAATTTCTTAAATTTATAAGTTTACATAAGAATTAAAATATTTTATAAATAATAATTATTTTAAGAATAGAAAATCAAGAAAATAAAATTATATTAAAAATAAATAAACAATCTATTTATGTTCTTATTTATTTTATAAAATATATACAAAATAAGATTTTAATTTACTAATTATACAATTATAAAATATTAAAAAAGAATATTATATAATTATTATAATATTCAATATTATAATTAAAATTATATAATTATTATAACATCTTATAATGATATTAATAAAAAATAAATAAGAAAGTAATTATAAAACAACATGATATAGAAGTAAGAAATAATTTTGATGATATGATTTGGGAATGAAAATGAAATCCACCAACTTTGAGAGTTTTGATGATTTTCAAATATTTGGGTACAATTCTCATTTTTTCTTTCGCACACCCTTTAACATAACGGCATTTCAGAATCATTTCATTCCCTCATTTCAAAACCCACCTATCAAACGGACTCTAAGTATTCGTACTTTTATCTGTGTCTCGACTCTCGAGTATTCTTTCTTTTTCTATCACACTAACAATTCTTAGTTTTTGTACATTATCCTCCGTCTCTAATATGACAGGACGGAGGGAGTATTAGGTTATACTCATTCCATCTCATTAGATTAGTCCCTTTTGGTTTCGGCATAGTAACCAACTAGTATGGCACCCGCACGATGTGCGGGGCTGTTTATTTTTTTTATTTGTCTATTTATATTTATATATAAATTAATAATTAAAGAAAATATTTATTAAATAATTAATAATTATTTTTCAAATATATTTATATTTTATTTTATATTTCCTCAAACTAAAATGTTACTGACTTTAAAGCGACGTGGTTAAAGCATTTTGTTTATGATTAATTTTGTGTAAAATGGATATAAGGAAGGTAACCATTTCACATTGAAATTATGTACCCCAATCATCAATAAAATGATATAAAATAACACAATAGCAGGAAATATCAAAATTTTATATATTCTGAAAGACTTCCTTATATACAACATTAGCAGTACATGACACACTGAGATTATCATCATTACTTGCTAATATCTTAAGTCCATTTTTAGCCGTAACTCTGGAAATAACAACATATAATTAACTATGAGTAAATACAACTTTCTTCAATAAAATACTGATATGTGATAAGGATTGTCCTTGACTCTTGTTAATAGTCATGACATATGAAACAATAAAGGTAAACTGTCTTCTCTGAAACTTAAATGACAGATGTATTATCAGAAGGCGTCAGAGTCATTCTATGAATAAAGACAATTTCACCAAAACTATTTTTGGTCGGTATCTTAGCTTCAATAACATGATTTTCAAACCTAGTGATGATTAGACGGGTTCCGTCGCACAATCCAACAGAATGATCAATATTTCTCAGCA
>JAPKLW010006983.1:0-15546 GCA_026898455.1 Plectranthus barbatus
TCCTACACACCATATGATCATCCCTATAGGCGAGATAATAGGATATTTTGGTTCGTTGTATGTTTGTTCTATCAGACAGCGAGTATTGTTACGGCAACATATATGAAGACCAGTGTATAAAACACTTAATCATATATGCTTTCAGTATATAATCCCAACAGTATGAGATTTTCAAATCACATCTATTAATTTAGTAGGTATTTTATAATTTATATTGGTCAAATCAAATCGTAATTGAAAAAAAAATTGCCTTATGTAAAGGCATAAATTTGTCGAAGTTAGAGAGCTGAATATGATGATGCAACGAAGGAAGGTGTGCAAAGCAAGAGGAAGAGATTGATCAATCAAGCTTCAGCCATGCTTGTGTACGTGAGTGAGCTGCATTTACAAAACAGGAGACCATCTTCGTTGTTGAATAATTCTTTTTGCTTTTTTTGTGAGTTTTTACACTTTGTATAGCTGGCATTTACCACATGTCTCTTTTTTTTTCTTGGTTGTATATAAAGTTGTATTCGTACATTTTTTAGAGATGAATGAGAATCAGAAATTTGTAGCCCAAGTTTTCTCCTCTTACTTCATGTTTTCTGTGCATTCTCTACATGGTATCTAGAGTCGGGACGAATTGATCGATTTTTACCATGGCTGATCATAAGAAGTTGAATGCTTATTATGAAGAGCAACTTACCTTACACGACTCCGATCATCCGGGTATGCAGCTCGTCTCCTTGCCTCTCACCGATGTCAATGACCGACTGTGGAAGAAAGCTATGTATATAGCTCTTGAATCGAAGGACAAGCTTGGGTTTATTGATGGGACTTGCCCCCTACCAGTTGTTGTTTCCATGTTTTACAAAAGATGGAGAAAGGTTAATAGTATGGTTCTCTCGTGGATCTACTCCATTTCCAAGGACCTTGTGAATCAGTTTGCCTACATCGATTTTGCAGCTGATTTGTGGAAGGAAGTGGAGAAGAGGTATGGTGTTTCCAACTTGTCTCTGCTCTTTCAACTTAAAACAGATATAACGACTGTTAAACAAGAGAATATGAGAGTCACTGAATATTATGGGAAACTAAAAGATTTAACAGATCAATTGCATTAACTTCGACCCCTTTTTAGTTTGGATGATATTAACAAAGATTTAAATGATAAGGAAACAACTTATTTCAAAAGGGGTATTGAATCTGCCTTTCGTGTCATGAGTAAACTGTGTGAAGAACGAATTATGGAAGATAAGTCTATGGAATTTCTTCTTGGACTGAATGACACATTTCATGTTGAGAGAGATCAGATCCTTCTCATGGAACCTTTGTCAGATGTAAACCGCATTTATGCCACCATGTTAAGGCTGAACATTACAAGTTAGTGGTTGTTCATATAGGTTTAGAGGCTATTGCTATGAATGCTAAAGGTCCTCAACCTTCGCATAGAAACACTACCAAAGGGAAGCCACCATACAGAGGAGAAAAGAGCAGTCTAACCTGCACCTATTTCAAGAAAAGTGGTAACTCAATTGAGACTTGCTTTAAGCTGAAGGGTTACCCAAAATGATGGGATGGATTAAAGAAGAAGAACACTGTTGTGGCTGCTCAATTTGGTGATAGTCCTCTTCATTGGCATGAAGAGTTGAATGATCCAATTGCTGGGAATGACAAAAGGATTGGGAAGAAATCGACTGAGGCAGGGGATGAGGTTAACTTGGCCTACTTTGGGGAATTTGCATGTATTTTATTAACTCACTCTTGTCATTCTGCTTCATATGATGATATTGGTCTCATGAGCTGTAATATTAACCTTTTTCATAACTGCAAACCTATTGATTCCATCCTCAAACCTGTTTGCTTGCCAAATAATTCTTTTAATTATGTCACTTACAATGGTGTTTTCAATATCTCCAACTATTTTCAGCTCAAATCTGTTCTCCTTTTACCCAACTTCAAGTACAATCTCATGTCTGTTAGGAAAGTGACCATGGATTCCAATCCGTTCTTTAGATTATATTAATCTTTTTGTCTCTTACAGGACCTTATGTCTCATAAAGTGATAGCCACATGAAGGGTGATCAAGAATCTCTATATCTCGGATCAAAGTTCCTTCACTCCGCAAGCTATCCAACACTCTTAAAAACTCTATGCTGCCTAGTCCCTGTCTGAAAGCAAACCTATCTTTCCTACTTGTCCTACTACCTTGCCTGCCAACCTATGGCATACTAGATTAGGATATCCTTCCAATAATATTCTTAGTCATTTGAAATATTGTATTCCCTTTATAGAATCTTGTTTGGATCTTTCATGTGATGTTTGTATCTAGGCACACAAATACTCCTTTGTCAATAGTTGCATATCTTCTAAATCTTGTTTTGATCTTTTAGGCATGGATTTGTGGGGTCCCTATAAAATATAATCGTTGGATACAAGTCTTTTCTCAGTATTGTTGATGACTTTAACAGAACCACATGGACATTCATGCTAAAGTTCAAGAGTTAAGTCCTATCCACGATTGAAACCTTCATCAAATATGTCAAGAATCAATTTGATAAGTATGTGAAAGTCATAAGAACAAATAATGGATTTGAATTTGTCAACTTGCAGTGTCAATCCCCTTTTCAGAACCTTGGCATTCTGCACCAGAAATGTAGTCCCTACACACCCCAAAAAGATGGGGTTGTGGAGAGGAAACATAGACACCTTCTTCAGATTGTTAGAGTCCTTCTTCTGAATTTCGAATTTCCAACCATTTTTTGGGCAGAGGCTATCCTTACTGCCACCTTCCTGATCATTATAATTCCTTCACCTCTTCTCAAGCGGCAAACCCCTTACTCCACCATTCATCACAAGCACCCTGATTACTCCCTGTTGAAAGTGTTTGGTTGCTTGAGTTTTGTCTTAAATAAATTGCCTCACTCATATAAAGTAGAAAGTAAATCCTTGATAGGTGTTTTTGTTGGGTATCTTCCAGCTCAAAAGGGCTACGAAGTATACATTCATTCTCTGAACAAGATTGTGATCTCTAGAGATGTTGTGTTTGATGAGACTGTGTTTCCTTCTCTCATTCTAACCACGTCCACTCCTATACTATCCAGAAGAAATCTATTCCCTAATTATGACTGTACTGAACCTCCATCTCCGCCATTTGTTCCTCTTGATGAACCTTCCAACTCATCACCCACATCTCCCTCACACCCTATGTCACCTTCTCCTCAAGTCCCAATCCTTCGTCGCTGCAACAAAGATAAACATCCTCACATTTGGCTGAATGACTGTTCTACATCATCACCCTCTTCTTCTTGTTCTATAGTTGTAGCTCATGTTGACTGTAGGTTTTGAGTCTACGATGGACAACACGAGTTGCCATTAATTAAATTCTTGCCAAGGATCGTTCTTAGGATACCAGGAACAAATTTCAATTAAATAAACCATGCGATCCTATGCATGCTCTTACAAAATTAATTGCAGAGGATGGATTTAGGTAATACCTGATTTCATCGTTTGATCTACAGATCTAGATCGGAGCCAATAACAATGAAATAACCTTAGATATGAGATAGAGCGCCGGCAATGGATAGTTGTTCCTACAGATCTGATCTTCTGATCTGTTCCCCTTGCTTCTTGGAAATCTAGTGAGGATTATCTACCAAGTTGAATCCGAGATCTGGAGAAATCGATCAGTTTCTCCCTTCCGGATCGCCGCCGCCGTCTCTCTCTATATTTTCAATACTGAATTATCTAACTTGATCTGATAGAGAGAAGGCCTATATATAGTGTTAGGGTTTTGAGAAACCCAAACCCTAATGGGCTTGAGCAGTTCATGGGCCAGACCAAGGACCAGATGCAAATAATAAAGTGGGCCCTCTTTATTAATTAATCATTCCTTGTTCTACCCAGAACATAATTAATTAATAAAACGTTGTTTTAACATTCACCACGGTAACAATGCTGACTCGCCCCTTTATTATCATGTTATTAGGAACGGGTTGCACCAAACTAACATGATCCACATATTTAAGGTTTTAGACATTCATTAATTAATTTGGCTTATGACAATCAGCCATAATTAATTAATCTCTTATTTCCTGAGTAATACTACTCACTCCTTTTCACTTATGCCTGAATTAAAAAATTCAACCTGCAGGGTTTAGCATAATGAACCTTGTGAGCTCCTCAGGGAATGTCACCATCCTGAAACGGATATGCTTACCTAAACGTCCAGCCTAAGCAGGCCACACACAAATTGCCAACACCCAAAATACGGGAATAAGAGTACATGTAAGACTCGCCACCATGGTAAATCAAAGTGTGGTCAATCTGTGTGTGCCCCTTATCCTTCAGTTAGGTTTAAGATCATAGGAAGTATGTTAGGGATCTGGCTCATTCATATGTCAATGAGAATGACACATCCCACTGTTGATCCCATCAATACATAACCATGTACCGACACATCAAGTAGCTAGGATAAGCTCACTTGTGAACCGATGTGCCGCAGCTTAGACCGACAGCCTATCCAGGGACTGTCTCAGCTGTGATACTGTTTATATCTCGCTAGGTCAAATGATTCATATGATCCTCTGTGATCTCCTACACACCATATGATCATCCCTATAGGCGAGATAATAGGATATTATGGTTTGTTGTATGTTTGTTTCATTAGACAGCGAGCATTGTTGTGGCAACACATATATGAAGACCAGTGTACAAAACACTTAATCATATATGCTTTCAGTATATAATCCCAACATTGACACCGTTGCTCTTTTTTCTACCACTCAAGAACCAAGGACATTTAATCAAGCTAGAGGTAACATCTTATGGCAGCAATCTATGAATGAAGAACTTGTTGCCCTCGAAAAAAAAACCCTGGGAAATTACATCATTACCTCCATAAAAACAAGCTGTGGGATGAAAATGGGTCTTCAGAATCAAATATAATGTTGATGGAGTGTAGAGAGATACAAAGCCCGCCTTGTGATGGGTTTTGTATACTGAAAGCATTTATTACAATGTGTATACACCCTGCCCAGCGCCGCGCTCGCGCGTGCAGTGCGTGCCGCGCCCGTCGTCGTCTGTCGTGCCCTCCGCTGGCCTTTCGTCGGCTCCGTCTTCGTTCTTCGTCCTCGACCCGTTCAATTACAGATTTAAAATTACAGAAACTATTCTATTACAATTTCAAATCTATTCTAATCATGGATTTTCTCATAATTTACAAAACAATTCAGCCCTACACGGATAAACCACCGCGGGCTGAATCAACGGGTTGCCACGAGGAACAAAAACCAACATCCACAATAATAAATTCATACATGCATATTATCGAATTTAATTATGAACAACAGAGCCATAAATCAGAAACCTGGCTCTGATACCAATTGTAGGGTTTTTCCGTGAACCGAATCACCAAAACCAAACTGAACCGGATCGATCTATGGATATTGCTCATAATTAAATATTCTCAAAACCCTAGCATGCTCCTATGAATATAATGCATAATTGTGGATTGAGAGATTACCGTAAATCTGTAGTGTCTGTACCGATCTTTTGCGTTTGAATTCCAAGAACCAGTTCAACCACGCAATCCGATTTCTCTGCGGAAACAGAAATTAGAAAACTAATCTCTAGAGAAAATCAAAAATAAAGAAAGGGAAAGAAGAAATCTGTTGTTCTCCAGATCAGGTCTTCAGATCTGTATCCCGGTGCTGGTCAGATCTACTACTGGTGAGGACTCCGTAGATCTGTGACTTGAGCAGGACCAGAATCGAAATTCTCCTCCCTCTTCTCACCAAAAACGGTGCCCACCTCTCTCTTTCTAGGGTTTGTGTTTCAACTGTGTTACAACTTATGAGAGAGAGCTGTCTCTTTATAGACCTAGGGTTAGAAACCCTAATGGGCCAATTTGGGCTCAATTCAACACACTTGTTGGGCCAGACCTGGGACCTAATACAAATAATAAAGTGGGCCTATAAATTAATTAATTCCCATGTCCAAAACCCAGGACACAATTAATTAATTAATATTAATTCTTTTTCACCACAGAATTAATACTGACCTACCCCTTTATTAGCACGTTGTGAGAACGGGTTGCATTAATTGAGAATTCCCATATTTAAGGTTACCGGACATTCATTAATTAATCGGAGCCTCTGACAAGCTCTAACTACAATTAATTAATATCTTATTATTCCTGAGTAGTACCACTCAAACCTTATCACTCGTGCCTGAACTTAATCAGCCTGCAGGACTTTGGCACGATGAATGTTATTGAGCTCCTCAGGGAATGTCCCCATCCTATTACTCGGATATGGTTACCTAAGTTCAGTCTCAGGTGGTACTACACGAACTGCTGTTACCCAAAATACGGATATACGAGCGCGCTGTGTTGGCTCTCCACCATGGCAAGTCAAAGCAACAGTAAACCCGTGCAAACCCCTGAACCTTCGTTAGGGTTTGGACTCAATCAATATAACGAGATCTTTTATTCGCTGATGTCAGACAGACGAATATATCTCACTGCGGTCCATCAATACGCCACCTCTGCGTACCAGCATGTCAAGTAACCAAGACAGACTACTTATTCCGACAATGCCGCAGCCATCCGGACAGACGTATCCTCATACACTGTCTCTGCTGTGATCATGTTTATGTCTCACTAGGTCAAGTGATCATACTGTCTTCTACGATCTACAACACGCCATATGATCGTCCCTATCGGTGAGACAAGAGGATACCATTGTTCATACATGTACAATTGTTAACAGATAGGAGAAATAAACCGTTGTATACACATTGTAATAAATGCTTTCAGTATACAAAACCCATCAGTAAGTGTATCTCTCGTTCTAGTAAACGTCTACGAGTGTAGCTTGCTAGTTCCCGGAGGTGCATGGGTACGGTTGTTGGGATTTCTAGACAAACAATTTAAATCATATGAATAGTGGGAGGGCTTTGCGTAAACGTCTACGAGTGTAGCTTGCGTAGACCTCTTTCACAAGTATTCTAGGATTGATTTAAATTAAAGATAACAAAAGCTTTGAGGGCTGTGCAGTATGGTTACGTGCCATGCTAAACTGTCTCTTTTGGCCGGAGTTAAATTTGTGGTTAATTGCTTAGAAGCATCTTAGAATATAATGCAAGAATTGCATCCCTGTTCTTGAGAGATGGCTTGGTCTAAGGTTTTCACTAATTATTAATTTCTAGTGTCAAAAGCATCCTGACATGGTAGTGAAATTAAATGGATTGGGGCTTAAAACCCGCAGTTCTGGTCGAGGGTGACATCGTAAACGTCTACGAGTGTAGCTTGCGGTGGGAACTCTTGGGCAATTAGTGGAAAACATTTGTATTTGATTTATTAAAAGGTTTTCAATGCTTTTGTTTTCGAAGTTCAACATGTATGTTCTTATTTAAGAATCTTTATTGTTTCAGATATGTCTATGTCTAATGTCATCAATATTCTCGCACAAAACACTCTAACTGAATGTTGTCATGACAAGAAAGAGTATACTCTTAACGAGTTACTCAATGACTTGATGGCAGCTGAATCAGTCCTCAACCCTCAGAAGGTTGCCTTGGCCACTTCTGGTAATCTCTCTGTTGTACCGAAAAGTATGAAGCGGAAGAAAGGGATTAAGAAGTGGGCCAAGAAGACACCTATGAAGGATGGTGGGGCTGGGAAAAAGCCTAAGGTGGCGACTGAAAGGGACAGGTGCTTCAGGTGTGGTAAGGAAGGACATTGGAGGAAAGATTGTCAAGCCAACAAAGCTAGACAAGGTATGTCATTTTGCATGTATGACTGCAAGCATGATTAGAGTTAGTTGTTGCTCTTCCAAAGCTGTAAGCACTGCCTTGTTGATCATGTTGTTGTACTTTGCAGGGGACCATGCCGACAAGGCTGGTGATTGATGGCAAGAAGATACCAAACTGGATGAAGGCAACGTTTTATGACGGAACTTCATGGAGTTTTTCCTTTCCTCATATTTTGATGTTTTAAGTACATTTGAGAGTTTATTTGTGGGCCGTGGTTTATCGGTAGGACAAATTTTATCAACCTTTTATGGATATTTGTTATTTATGATTTTATCATTGGCAGTAACAATGTTATCCGTTGTGTTGATTTGTACTCTTTATGCTACTTCGATCAAAATATGTCCGCAAGTATTGCATGTAATTCATCCGTAATTGACAATCCTAGGAAGAGAAAACTTACTTCTTCTGATGAGGATCTTACATATCTCTGGCACTTGAGACTGGGTCACATCAGCTTGAAGCGGATTCAGAGACTTGCAGATGACGGTACATTGGACTTCGTCCGGGCTGTACCTTATCAAGTCTGCGAATCCTGCATCGAGGGCAAGATGTCTACTAGGCCTTTCAAGGCTAGTCAGTCTCGAGCAGAGGAAGTGTTGGAATTGATCCATTCTGACTTATGTGGACCAATGTCCACGTAGGCTCGTGGAGGGTACGAGTACTTCGTCACTTTCATTAACGATTACTCAAGGTACGAATACGTTTACCTGCTTCGCTACAAGTCTGAATGCTTTGAGAAATTGAAAGAGTTCAAGGCTGGGGTAGAAAAGAAGGTCGGGAAAACTATCAAGTTGCTGCGATCTGACCGTGGTGGCGAATACCTCGGTAATGAGTTCCTGCAGTATTTGTCAGAAAATGGGATTACATCCCAATGGACTGCACCGGGTACTCCCCAGCAAAACGGTGTGGCTGAAAGAAGAAATAGGACTCTTCTAGAGATGGTAAGATCAATGATGAGTTATGCAAACTTACCAATTTCGTTTTGGGGCTACGCATTGGAGACAGCAGCTTACATGCTTAATGTGGTGCCTTCTAAATCAGTTCCTAAGACGCCTGCTGAACTCTTCCTTGGTCGCAAACCCAGTTTGTGCAAGTTTAGAGTATGGGGCTATCCGGCACACGTACTGTCAAAGGAACCTGATAAGTTAGAAAGCAGGTCAAAAGTAATGCTGTTCATAGGGTATCCCAGGCAAACGAAAGGTGGTTACTTTTACTGTCCTGAGAGTCAAAGAGTCGTTGTTAGCACCAACGCTAGATTCTTGGAGGACGAGTATGTGAGTAATCACAGGTCAAGGAGTGATGTCATTCTTCAAGAAATTGAGAACGAGAATGCAATTCCAAGGGAAGGGGAACGTGTAGATGTGGGTGCACCTGTAAGAGGTACAGCACTACAGACACGTTCTTCAGTGCAAGGTGCAGGACCACAAGTAACTGCACCTACTACTGACACGGCACCGATGCCTCGTCGCAGTGGGAGAGTTATTTTCCAACCAGAAAGGTACATGTTTGTGGGTGAGTCTTCGGACTTGAGCCCGGAAGACGGACATGAGGATTCTGACCCGCTGACTTACGAAGAGGCAGTGCAGGACAAGGATGTTGCCAAATGGCAAGTCGCCATGGATTCTGAGATTGAATCCATAACTGCTATGGATGTATACCAGAAAACTGATTTGCTGGATGGCTTTAGGGCCATAGGGTGCAAATGGGTATACAAAAGAAAGAAAGGGGCGGATGGAAAGATTACGGCTTTAAAGGCCAGGCTGGTGGCAAAGGGTTATAGTCAGAAAGAGGGCATTGACTATGACGAAACCTTTTCACCCGTAGCCATGCTCAAGTCCATCCGGATACTCCTTGCCATATCTATGCATATGGACCTCGAGATCTGGCAGATGGATGTCAAAACCGCTTTTCTAAACGGTTACCTTGAAGAAGGTAGGGACATCTATATGCAGCAACCCAAGGGTTACATAAGCAAAGGCGAAGAACATCTTGTGTGGAAGCTTAAGAAGTCCTTGTATGGACTTAAGCAAGCTTCAAGGTTGTGGAACTTACATTTCAACGATGTGATTAAATCCTATGGATTTGCACAGTTGGAAAACGAAAGTTGTGTTTACCGACTTTGTGTTAGTGGGAGCGTGGTCTTCCTTGCACTATACGTTGATGACATACTCCTATTTGGAAACAACGAGGGAGTGATGTCCGAAATCAAGGTTTGGTTATCCGAACAGTTCTAAATGAAGGATCTGGGTGAAGCTGGCTACATTCTTGGGATTAAGGTCTTACGAGTGTAGGGTTTTTCCGTGAACCGAATCACCAAAACCAAACTGAACCGGATCGATCAATGGATATTGCTCATAATCAAATATTCTCAAATCCCTAGCATGCTCCTATGAATTTAATGCATAATTGTGGATTGAGAGATTACCGTAAATCCGTAGTGTCTGTACCGATCTTTTGCGTTTGAATTCCAAGAACCAATTCAACCACGCAATCCGATTTCTCTGCGGAAACAGAAATTAGAAAACTAATCTCTAGAGAAAATTGAAAATAAAGAAAGGGAAAGAAGAAATATGTTGATCTCCAAATCAGGTCTTCAGATCTGTATCCCGGTGCTGGT
Organism: Plectranthus barbatus; assembly: GCA_026898455.1. Classification (NCBI taxonomy): domain Eukaryota; kingdom Viridiplantae; phylum Streptophyta; class Magnoliopsida; order Lamiales; family Lamiaceae; genus Plectranthus; species Plectranthus barbatus. The sequence continues at coordinate 10,409 of JAPKLW010006983.1, forward strand.
CAGATCTACTACTGGTGAGGACTCCGTAGATCTGTGACTTGAGCAGGACCAGAATCGAAATTCTCCTCCCTCTTCTCACCAAAAACGGCGCCCACCTCTCTCTCTAGGGTTTGTGTTTCAACTGTGTTACAACTTATGAGAGAGAGCTGTCTATTTATAGACCTAGGGTTAGAAACCCTAATGGGCCAATTTGGGCTCAATTCAGCACACTTGTTGGGCCAGACCTGGGACCTAATGCGAATAATAAAGTGGGCCTATAAACTAATTAATTCCCATGTCCACAACCCAGGACACAATTAGTTAATTAATATTAATTCTTTTTCACCACAGAATTAATACTGACCTACCCCTTTATTACCACGTTGTGAGAACGGGTTGCATTAATTGAGAATCCCCATATTTAAGGTTACCGGACATTCATTAATTAATCGGAGCCTCTGACAAGCTCTAACTACAATTAATTAATATCTTATTATTCCTGAGTAGTACCACTCAAACCTTATCACTCGTGCTTGAACTTAATCAGCCTGCAGGACTTTGGCACGATGAATGTTATTGAGCTCCTCAGGGAATGTCCCCATCCTATTACTCGGATATGGTTACCTAAGTTCAGTCTCAGGCGGTACTACACAAACTGCTGTTACCCAAGATGCAGATATACGAGCGCGCTGTGTTGGCTCTCCACCATGGCAAGTCAAAGCAACAGTAAACCCGTGCAAACCCCTGAACCTTCGTTAGGGTTTGGACTCAATCAATATAACGAGATCTTTTATTTGCTGATGTCAGACATACGAATATATCTCACTGCGGTCCATCAATACACCACCTCTGCGTACCAGCATGTCAAGTAACCAAGACAAACTACTTATTCCGACAATGCCGCAGCCATCCGGACAGACATATCCTCATACGCTGTCTCGGCTGTGATCATGTTTATGTCTCACTAGGTCAAGTGATCATACTGTCTTCTGCGATCTACAACACGCCGTATGATCGTCCCTATCGGTGAGACAAGAGGATACCATTGTTCACACATGTACGATTGTTAATAGATAGGAGAAATAAACCGTTGTATACACATTGTAATAAATGCTTTCAGTATACAAAACCCATCAATCTCCCACTTATGCTCAAAGCATAACTAAGCTATTACAGAGTATACAGTCCGTCTATCTAGTCTGCTGTCTTTAACCACTATCAGTGGTCGGCATCCACCTCAGACCCAGCTCACGAATATGTCTTTCGTAAACTTTCTGCGACAAGCTCTTTGTAAACGGATCAGCAAGATTGTCAGCAATGTCAATCTTCTTAATCAGCACATCGCCCCTCGATACGATTTCTCGTATGATATGGTACTTTCTCTCTATGTGTTTGCTTGCCCTGTGAGACCGCGGTTCCTTTGAGTTTGCCACCGCACCAGAGTTATCACAATAAATTGTGATGCTCCTCGGCAAACTCGGGATCACGCCCAACTCTAAAAGGTAGTTCCGGAGCCACACCCCCTCTATCGAGGCATCGGAGGCGGCGACATATTCCGCCTCCATATTGGAGTCAGCAATGCATTTCTGCTTTGAGCTCCTCCACGATACAGCTCCACCTCCCAGGGTAAATACATAACCTGAGGTCAATTTCTTCTCATCCTGGTCCCCTTGGAAATCCGAGTCCGTATAACCCACAGGGCACAAATCCTCACTTTGATAAACTAGGCAGAAATTTCTAATTCTTTTCAAATACTTGAGGATATGCTTTACAGCAGTCCAGTGCGCCTGTCCAGGGTTAGACTGATATCTAGCTACCATGCCAATGGCATAACAGATATCTGGCCTGGTACACAGCATCGCATACATGAGACTACCCACAGCCGAATCATATGGTACATGACTCATTTTGTCTTTCTCCTGCCCACTAGAAAGACGAACGCCATGTCTGAAAGGTAGCAAGCCTCTCTTGGCGAGTTGCATGCTGAACCGGGCTATCATAGTATCCACATAGGATGCCTGGGATAAGCTCAACATTCTTCTTTTACGATCTCGTAAGACCTTAATCCAAGAATGTAGCCAGCTTCACCCAGATCCTTCATTTGGAACTGTTCGGATAACCAAACCTTGATTTCGGACATCACTCCCTCGTTGTTTCCAAATAGGAGTATGTCATCAACGTATAGTGCAAGGAAGACCACTCTCCCACTGACACAAAGTCGGTAAACACAACTTTCGTTTTCCAACTGTGCAAATCCATAGGATTTAATCACATCGTTGAAACGTAAGTTCCACGACCTTGAAGCTTGCTTAAGTCCATACAAGGACTTCTTAAGCTTCCAGACAAGATGTTCTTCGCCTTTGCTTATGTAACCCTCGGGTTGCTGCATATAGATGTCCCTACCTTCTTCAAGGTAACCGTTTAGAAAAGCGGTTTTGACATCCATCTGCCAGATCTCGAGGTCCATATGCATAGCTATGGCAAGGAGTATCCGGATGGAGTTGAGCATGGCTACGGGTGAAAAGCTTTCATCATAGTCAATGCCCTCTTTCTGACTATAACCCTTTGCCACCAGCCTGGCCTTGAAAGCCGTAATCTTTCCATCCGCCCCTTTCTTTCTCTTGTATACCCATTTGCACCCTGTGGCCCTTAAGCCATCCGGCAAATCAGTTTTCTGCTTTACATCCATTGCAGTTATGGATTCAATCTCATAATCCATGGTGACTTGCCATTTGGCAACATCCTTGTCCTGCACTGCCTCTTTGTAAGTCAATGGGTCAGAGTCCTCATGTCCGTCTTCCGGGCTCAAGTCCGAAGACTCACCCACGAACATGTACCTTTCCGGCTGGAAAATTACTCTCCCACTGCGACGAGGCATCGGTGCCGTGTCAGTAGTAGGTGCAGTGACTTGTGGTCCTGCACCTTGCACTGAAGAACGTGTCTGTGGTGCTGTACCTCTCACAGGTGCACCCACATCTACACGTTCCCCTTCCCTTGGAATTGCATTCTCGTTCTCAATTTCTTGAAGAACGATATCACTCCTTGACCTATGATTACTCACATACTCGTCCTCCAAGAATCTAGCGTTGGTGCTAACAACGACTCTTTGACTCTCAGGACAGTAAAAGTAACCACCTTTTGTTTGCCTGGGATACCCTATGAACAGCATTACTTTTGACCTGCTTTCTAACTTATCAGGTTCCTTCGACAGTACGTGTGCCGGACAGCCCCATACTCTAAACTTGCACAAACTGGGTTTGCGACCAAGGAAGAGCTCAGAAGGCGTCTTAGGAACTGATTTAGAAGGCACCACATTAAGTACGTATGCTGCTGTCTCCAATGCATAACCCCAAAACGAAATTGGTAAGTTTGCATAACTCATCATTGACCTTACCATCTCTAGAAGAGTCCTATTTCTTCTTTCAGCTACACCGTTTTGCTGGGGAGTACCCGGTGCAGTCCACTGGGATGTTATCCAATTTTCTGACAAATACTGCAGAAACTCGTTACCGAGGTATTCGCCACTGCGGTCAGATCGCAGCGACTTGATAGTTTTCCCGACCTTCTTTTCTACCTCAGCCTTGAACTCTTTGAATTTCTCAAAGCATTCAGACTTGTAGCGAAGCAGGTAAACATATCCGTACCTTGAGTAATCGTCAATGAAAGTGACGAAGTACTCGTACCCTCCACGAGCCTGCGTGGACATCGGTCCACAAAAGTCAGAATGGATCAATTCCAACACTTCCTCTGCTCGAGACTGACTAGCCTTGAAAGGCCTAGTTGACATCTTGCCCTCGATGCAGGATTCGCAGACTTGATAAGGTACAACCCGGACTAAGTCCAATGTACTGTCATCTGCAAGTCTCTGAATCCGCTTCAAGCTGATGTGACCCAGTCTCAAGTGCCAGAGATATGTAAGATCCTCATCAGAAGAAGTAAGTTTTCTCTTCCTAGGATTATCAATTACGGATGAATTACATGCAATACTTGCGAAAGACTTATGATTACAGTTAACAACATAGAGAGAATTATTCAGCATTCCACGACAGATAACACCGTTATTACCAATGATAGAAACACCACTATAAAAAATAACTGAATATCCATCAACATAAAGTTTGGAAACTGAAATAAGATTCCGCCGAAAATCCGGCACATACAAAACATCTCTCAATGTTAAAAAGGAATCATCAAAGTACAAGGTGAAATCTCCAATGGCAGCTGCACTCACTTGTGCTGCGTTCCCCATCGAGATGGTAACCTCGTCATTCTTCAGCACCCTCCTCGGTGTGAACCCCTGCAAAATGTAACAAACATGATCAGTAGCTCCAGTATCCACTACCCACGAATGAGTAGAAACCGATGCTAAACATGTTTCCATTACAAATGCAAATGACGTACCTTGTCCCTTGCTTCCGCATGCCTTCTCACTTGAAGTGACACCAATCACCTTCATTTCATTTGACCTTCTCTCACGTGATCTGCGATCAATCATATTCTTGCACACAGTATGAACCACATCTTTCAATGTGCCCAAGCTATGCTCAAGATCTGATAACTCAGACTCCCATGAAGGTACGAAGGACTGTCCTGCTATGAGATCAGTAAGCAACTCCTTGAAAGTGTACTCACTTCTCTTAGCTACATCCTTCTTAAAGTCATAGAATGAAATCGGTAAGGAGTTCAGGATTATATCGATCTTAGCCCGATCACTGATACATCCACCTCCACGTGTGAATCGTTTCATGGTGTTATCCATGATCATCACATGCAGTGTCACCGAACTACCATCAACCATTCTCTTACAGACAAGGTCTCTAACGAGATCACAGTTGACAGTTCATTCCACTTCACCATACGTTCGCACCAAGTCCATCCAGATTCCTACAGAGCTACAATAGCCCATGTACTTGAGCTTAAGTTCTCTAGAAAGGTTATCTGAGATTAACTTGTAAGTAAAATCCTCAGATGCCACCCAGCTGTCATAGAACTCCTTCTCACGTCTAGATACTTTATGGTAACGTGGGGCAAGTGGCATCATAGTGAGAACAAACATGTGTTGTTTAGTCCGGAGAATATACTCAATGCAATATCTCCACTCATGGAAGTTCGGACCAGTTAGAGGATTGAGAGCAAGTATATGATCGACAGTAGACATA
>JAPKLW010006984.1:0-16037 GCA_026898455.1 Plectranthus barbatus
CCTTGTTTGCACAGTTATATCAGTTTTCAGATATACACCAGCACTTGGGTGCTGGGTTTTAAATCAGTATGAAATGCAGAAAGCTGATAAAAGACAAAGGATTTATAGTGGTTGATCAACTGATCTACGTCCACTCTCCAGTCGTAGCACTGGAAATTTACTATAGAGTAATCGGGTACAAGCGTCCTACGATCTATCTCTAGCTGGTGAATGCCTCGTCCACCAGTTCACTAGATCAACCGCTCCCGGCCTTGTCCTTCTTCAACTCTCTTCTCGGCTGGTGGAGTGCGAGCACGTCACTTCAACCTCCACAGCTTCACTGGGTGTTTAGTTCTCCCAAGAACATATCTTCTCAATCCGGCAAACTGCCCGTGATAACTCAAGTGCTGGCTGGCACAAGAGCTGCTGTGAACTTCCTCAGAAGAGAAAGAACACCAAAGAGATCTGTAACTTACAAGCTGGAAGCTTGAAGTCTCGTGTTTGAAGAAATCAACACACGGAAAGCTTTAAGAAAAGCCTCGAAAGTTTTGCTTGCTTGCAATAAAGTTTCAGACTTTCGGTAGTTGAGTATGGCGAGAAGTGTATTGAATGTCAGGAAGCAAGCTAGCGAGCGTCTTAAATGTTGGTGGTTCCGACCTATTTATAGACGCGGGATCCCATTCAAATCTTCTAGCCGTTTGGACACATCCGGAAGGATGTCAGACCTCGGATGTCCTTCTGACGGCGGCAGGTAGGAATTTCCGGAAAGCGCCATGCTTTTGTCCACTTTATCTGACATTGATCTCTTTGTGTCAGAACGGCTCTTTAAGTCAGTACGAGGAATCGGAACTGGTGTCTTGAACTGATAGACTTTAAGGTATCCTCCCTTAAAAGTCATACTTTGTCAGTTTATTCCTCAGACGAATCTTCTTTTTGTCTCTAAGACTCTGGGAGAGCGAATCTTGAGTTCTGCTGGTAACATCCGACTGGCAGAACATACTGGTGATCTTGTGCTGGCAGTCTCTGCTGGTGACTTGCGTTGGCACAATCTAAGTCTACCCATTTGTCTGGATGTTAACTCTTGGAATCTCCCATGACTGGTGGCTTCACCGCTGGTGAACAGTGTCAGTGAGAACACCTATTCTGCTGGTACGGTTTGTCAGCCGCCTGCTGATGAAAACCTTCCCAACTGGTGAACAGTAGCCAGTCTTTAGCTCTTCTCATGCTGATGAACAGTGTCAGCACGAGTCTTTGTCAGCCGCCTTCGGATGAGGCTTTTCCAACTGGTGAACAGTACCAGTGGTAAGCACTTCTCATGCTGGTGAACAGTGTCAGCATGAGTCTTGATCAGCTGCGACTTACAACTCAAAAGACCTAAACAGGACTTTACATTTGAGAACTAGAGCTATTCTAGAGACAAACTGACGCTGGTAGGACTTAGGATTTGATCCACCAAAACACCAAGACTAGAATCTAAACAAGTAGCTACTGGGGAAAGGAAACTTAGCCAAATTTCCCAACACATAATCATACAATCCAAAACCATTCATAGCATTCAATTAATAATAATAATCATGCAAATCAAAGGCAATATTATTTTTTCCGATAGAGCTAATTAATTAACCTAGCTCTGATACCAATTGAAGGGATTCGTGAACTGAATCACGAAGTCCGTTTGCCTAGATCGTTAATTGGAATATCAAAATAAATTTCTATGCATATGATTATTCCTAGCATGCTCCTATTGATTATACATAAAAAAGGTTTATGCGGAATACCTGGATTGTGAAACCCTGAAGAACGAGTGCGCGGAGATTCCTCTTGATCCTTTTCTCACGCACACAGATTAATTCCTTAACTGATAAAAGGAATTAAATCTGATAAAAATATGATAATATTTTTGAAAACAGAAGAGGGAGAGAAAAAATAAGACCCTCCTGGTCTGATCTTCTGATCTGTATCCCAACTCAATCTAAATATGGTGAAGATACCATTCAGATTCCTTGCCCGGTTGAGAAGAATAATTTCCTACTCATTTCTCAGATCTAGTCGATCACCACAGCTCTCAAATTTTGGTTTGTTGTGTGCAACTTATGATCTTGTGGTGTGTTGAGATCTGAGGAACTGAGGCCTATTTATAGGAAAATACTGAACTTCTATTGGGCCTGAGTTTAATGGGCCAGACCAGGGACCAGAATGCAAATAACAAATAAGGCCTATCAATTAATTAATTCCCATATTCAACCCAGAATATTATTAATTAATTAATATTGATTCATTCCACCAGAGAATCAATACTGTCCTACCTATTTGCTACCACGTTTTGAGGTACGGGTTGCATGGGCTCGGTTTATTCCCACATTTAAGGTTACAGACATTCGTTAATTAATTTAAGCTCTGACAAGCCATTTAATTTATTAACATCTTATATTCCTGAGTCAATCCACTCAAACATTTTCACTTATGCTTGAACTTAATCAGCCTGCAGGACATTAACATAACGAACCTTTTGAGCTGCTCATGGAATGTCACCATCCTATACTGGATGTGGTTACCTAGTTCCAGTACCAGACAATCATACACAAACTGCTATTACCCAAGATACAGATATACAAGCTCAACCAGAGTCAAAGTAATACACAATCTGCATATACTTTTGTACCTTCATATAGGCTTAGGATCTCATCAAGCCATAGAGATCTATTTTCTTTTAATGTCAGATAAAAGAATCGATCTCAACTTAGGTCCTTATCAATGTGTGCCCCACACCAGCATACCAAGCCATCCAAGATAAAATGCTTATTACCGCGTATGATGCAGCCTATACTGACATTTTATCCTGGAACTGTCTCAGCTGTGATAACCATTTATATCTCGCTAGGTCAAACGTTCCATACGATCTTCTGGGATCTACTACACACCGTATGATCTCCCTATCGATGAGATAAGGGGATAATTGTGTTTGCGACACATGTTTTTTAATTCAGACAGGAGATTAACATACAACATTTACGATTCCCGGTATATTAACCAATCGACCTTGTACATAATATACCAATCATAATGCTTTCAGTATATAAATCCATCAAGACATTCTTTGAAGCATAAAAAGTTTGAAATTCTTGAGCTTGAATGTCTAGAAAGACTTCTTCTGAGTCAAAGAAATGAGACTCAGTTTCATCAAAGATACATGCTAAGATTTCAGAGATTGGAGGAATATCTACCTGCTCACTAGATACAGTGAGAGCTATCTCAGTCTCAGCTTCCGGCTCTTCATCAGCATCTTTGCCGAAGGCAACTATGAAGGCAAGTAGAGCCTCTTCTTCAGAATCCTCATCGAATGAGTAATAATCATCATCATGGTCCGGGATGTCTGGTACTTTTGTCCGTGTCAGCATGGCTTGAGCTACGGCCTTTGATGATCTTCTTTTGAATATTTTCTTCAACCACTCACGTTCCTCCTTATCTACTAGCAGACACTCAAATTCAAGATGGTCGAAGGAACCACACTGGAAGCATGGTCTGGGAGTTTGCTTCACAAACCTCTTATCTTTTGACTTGGGCGCGGCTTCCTGCTTGCCCTTAGCTTTCTCAAGGAGTTTTTACAGTCTCCTCATTTGTTCTTCTAACTTGGAGATTGAATTTTTGTCTTCATTTACTAGAGATCCAGAAGTGGATGGGATCTCCTTCGTTGGAGAGCTGGACTGACCGACTCGAAGATCAGTCAAAAAGGGTTTCTTAGGCTTCCACTTAGAGTCCGTTTTGATGAAATAAGTTGTTTTCGGCTTGAGGTCCTGGCAAGCTAGTTGCTCGTATGGCCTCATTCTTGTTCACCATTTGTATACCCAATTTGTGGGCTTGAAATTCAGCGAACACTTCTTTTATCATCATCTTCGGCAAATCTTTCTCCTTGAGGTCCGTGGTTTTCACAAACCAGTCCTCTTTCGGTATTTTTGATACGATTTTGGTGTTGAGTTCTGCACTTGTGTAGATCCTATCCAGTGCCTTGAGCTCGATGACTATTGCATTGAAGCGAGCTCCCATCGCTTTAATTGATTCTCCAGGTAGCATTTAGAAGGACTCGTACTTATCAATACAGACTTGTAATTTGTTCCTTTTCATCTGGTTAGTTTCCTAACACAGTGTGTCAAGATATTCCCACACTTTTTTAGCGTTGTTGAATTGCATGACCTCTTCCACCAAAGAATCTGGTAAAGAAGATAATATTACTTCATGGGCTATGGAGTCGATCCGATTCCATCTCTTGTCTTCGGGGCTCCATTCTCATACAATTTTTCAACCGTTCTTATGCCTTCGGCTCCAAGCGGGGGAAAGACCTTGGTGATTTTGATCGGTCCTCTCTCTAGTAAATCAACCATATCAGGATGAAAACTCTTCGGTTGAACGGAAGACCGCTTCTTCCATATGGGATACTTCTCAACACGGTATGGAGGTAGCTTGAGAATATTCATTGTGAATATATTTTACCAGAGCTATAAGGATCTCGGTCCTAAGAGACTCAAAGCGACTAGCCTGGATACCACTTATTGGTCCAGTTTTTCAGAGTAATTGTAAATGCACAGCAGAAATAATTTTTTGTATAAACTCGAACTTATCCAAGCTGACAATTTCTTGTAGGTTTGGTTTGTCAAAAATGTTTGTTCAGTACTTAAGTACAAGTATGCTTAGAGTCAGTTTCAGTTTTTATACTTCAACATTTGAGTGTTGAGTTTTAAAAACAAGTAAGCTCATAAACTAAAAGCAATAAATACGACAAAGGATTATAGTTGTTCCGACACTAAAGGTCCTACGTCCACTCTTCAGACTTGAAGTCTGAAAATCCACTAAGATCAGGATTACACAGGTGCTCCTACGATCTATCGTTTGTCGGTGAATACCAGTCCACTGATCCACAAGCTCACTCGTCTGGTCCTTGCTCGTCCTTCACTTTGCAGCTCGTTGAAGTGTGGGCACACCACGCAGCCTCCTCATTGCCGAAATGGGTGTTTAGAGTTTCCCCAAAACTATCAGCTTGCAGCAATAATCCCGTAAGAATCAACTTACTTGACTGTTGTAATCTTTCTTAGAAAGAAAGATTACCAAGAGATAACTTAAGAATAGATTGTTCTGAGACTCGTATTCACTAGAGTGACACACGGAATAGCTTGAAAGTATCTAATTTTGACTTGAGAATTTGGCAGCGTTTCAGCAAGTTCGCAAGTTTGATTTCAAGTTGACCTTCTTTCTTTGAAGTCCTCTGGTACTTATAGGTGAGACTTTAGAGGTTTGAATCTTCTAGTCGTTAGAGATAAGGTGGATGTCGTCCAATCAGACTGAATGTACTGTACTTCTCCCCTCTTTTCTAATCTCAATAGTGATTGTTCACCTTTTGTCAAAACGACAGTATTCGGTGAGTCCCAGGAATCTCGACTGGCCAGTCTGAGGAATCTTAGACTGAAATCTAAGTTCGAGTTAGTAGACTATAAGGAATCTCCAATCCTTAAAGTTTGATCTTGTCAGCACATTCCTCAGACGAATATTTTTTGTCTCTATGCATCGGGAATGGAACTAGGTTTCCATACTAAAGTTGTCATACTTGCAAGTCCATTCTTTGTGACGTCATCAATCTGTTCAGGCTTGGTCCCCAACTGGTAAGTTTGGTATCCGGTCCGAGACAAGTCAGTTCCATACTACGTGTTGTCCAAACTTGTCCATCCAGACTCACGTATCCTAGACTTGTAAGTTCAGACTGAACCATAATTTGTTTAAGTCTTGTGCAACTTAAAGAATGATCCTTTAGCCTGCCTTCAATCAAGCTGCATGATGGTTGAGTACCGAATCACCCCAACTAGTGAACGATATAGCGATGGGTCATGGAATTCAGTACCGGAAGCAGTGCATGAAGCACCAGGAGCAAGTGGAGTTGCGACGAGCTTGGAATCGAGCAACTGAGCACGAGTAAGAATTTTGCAAGCATACTTCAACTGACTAAGGAATAAACTGGGAGATGTGTAGGACACTTCCAATCCTAGAAAATATCCAAGTTTGTCAAGAACTCACTTCGAATTTGCGATAAGAGAGCAGGAATAGCAGGAGAATCACTTCTCGTGATGATTATATCGTCATACACCAACAGATAAATAACGATAGAGACCCTGAGCTACTAGACGAGCTTTGTAGTGATTGACTGAGCCGTCATCATGGAGCTTGGTGCGGTAAACCCACTTGGAGCCAACAAGGTTGGAGTCGGAGGGATGAGGCACAAGAGTCCAGGTGTGATTGTCATGCAAAGCACTCATTTATTCATTCATAGCTTGCACCCAATGAGGGGTTTGAGGGCCGATTTTACACCGCGGGGTTTAGAGGTGGTAGCGAGGGTGGAATGAAGATGTGATTAGTCAAGTAGAGCCAAGTAAATAGGCTAACGTGTTTCAAAAATTCCAGACTTGACACAAGTTTGCATGGGTGAGATGGTTGGGGCCGATTGGGAGGAACGGTATCAATGTGTGGCTATTCAGGTTAAGGGGGAGGGCTATTCTGAGGAGGTGGTTGAACAGGTGTTGCATGTGTAGGGGGGTTATCGATGGAGGTACACATGCGGCAAGGAGGTTGTGGTTGTGGGGTTTGTGGAATCTACAGAAGAGACTGAGATGCAGGTGTAGAATTAATAGGAATAGAACAGTCAGGGAAGGAGTTGAGTGCGAGTTGGTATGCAGGTGTAGGAGAGCTCACTTTTTTAACGAGAAACAGGACTCATCAAACCGAACATGCTGAGATATGTACACGCATGATGTTGTCGGATCCAAACATCGAAATCCTTTATGTTGAGTGCTATATCCGGCAAATATGCAAGCCAAGCTTCGCTGATCAAATTTATTCTTTTCATAGTGATTTAGTGTAAAAGTAACACTTTATCATGTTAAATTTTCAATCCGAGGTTCTTCCACTTCGCCCTATAGAATACCTTCTACTCGTATGAAAACTTTATAGCTAGGTAACGCTTTAGTCGTTGAGTTTCTATTAACTAGGCAAAATCGTAACAATCTAAACATAAATGAAATCAAACATATTTCCAATCATGATCAAGTATACTCCAATGATCAACTTAATCAATTCTCTCCAATTAGGTAGAAAAAGTTCCAAGTACAACAATGAGATAAGAGTGAATGTGGAGTGAATATCAAATGTGTGCAATTTCGATCAAATCATGATGTAAACCATTTTTAATTCCTAGGAGATTGAGCAATCCATCCTACACTAGTTAACCCCTTGTCACGGCGAGCTAACAGTTGATGATACTAGAACTCTCAAACAATCACGTTATCGAATCCTAGACCACTCCTTCTAGAACCTAGATTATTGCCCTATGATCTATCTCCGCACAGGGATTGGATCTAAAATCATATGAATCTACACTATTCACGATGATTCTGCCTGCGTGTTGTCTGCAGCGTTCACATCAACTACCACCTAAGTTGGCTATTACCTGCACCTAGGTGGTAAGGATTAAGATCTAGTGCAATTCAAGCTCTCAAAGGAAAGTAAACAATCATCATTCAATCTCGTTTCAACACATTATCCATTCAAACAACATTCACAAAAGAGTTTAGTTCCTCATACCTTCAATTTTGTATAATACAATAGAGAAAGTAATAGAAACCATTACAAAATTGATAGGTCTAATGTTGGTCTTCCTCAATTGCCTTCCTTGTACTCAATCTACCTCTTGATCTTCCTTGATCTTCACCAAATGTGGAGGAATGTGGCCTAGATCCTCTTGAATGTGGATGGGAAGTGTTTGGAAGATGGATTGGGAGAGAATTTTCCTAACGATTTTTTGAAATTTTGGCAAAAGTCCTCTTAAAATTCGAGAATCCCCCTTTTATAGACAAGCAAAAAGAGCCTAGGATCGCCCGGGCCGAATTTGGCTTGCCTGAGCTAGCTGAAAAACCGCCAGAAACTGCCAAAACCCAATCAAGCTCGGGAAAGCCAGGCTTGGCTCGGCCGAGCGGATCCTCTGAAATGCCAGGCTCGGTCGAGCAAGGCAGGGTCGGTCGAGCCAGACCTTTGTTCCACAAGGCTCGGTCGAGCCTGACCTGGGTCGGCCGAGCGATCTCTCTGAAATCCGGTCTCTTCCATCCTTTTGCTCTGCTCAGTCGATCCAACTTCCTTTTGACCTTCGGCTCGGGCGATTTGCCTCCAAGAGTGTTGTTTTATGCTCAAAACTCAACCTACAACTTTCCAAACACAAAAACACGAAAACACAACAAAAGAGCAACAAAAACATATGATATGAGGGTAAAATGGACGCAAACGTGCACGCTCACACATTGAAATATAGGTCATTTTACACACATATCACATAGTCCCTGAGACACGAAAAAGCTCGACAGCCAAATATATGGAAAGCATCATAGGAAGGTGATTGCGAGAATAAAACCTCAAAAGGTGACTGATTTTGTAGAGGTGCAAAGGGAAGACGGTTGATGGTATAGACCGCCGAGCTAAAGGCTTCAACCCAAAGCGACAAAGGAGCAGAAGAATGAAATAATAAAGCAAATCCCATTTTCGTGATGTATCTATGCTTCCGTTCAGCTCATCCATTTTGAGCTGGAGTATAAGGACACGACATTAAGTGGCGAATCCCGCACTTAGCGAAATGAGACTTCAAATGGTTGTTTGTGAACTTAGCGCCTCCATCGCTTAGGATGTTGGTCCCGGTTTTTCAGAGTATAAACGTTTCGCAGCGGAAATAATGTTAAGTGTTTTCTTGCACGCTACTTACACACAGCTGACAACTGGCAACTAGTCAGCTGGTGCTGGTTACTCAGTACACAGCTGATGACTGAGACCTGTCAGCTGGTGATTCAAAACTTAGAATATTTAGCCTTGTTTGCACAGTTATATATCAGTTTCAGGATATACTCCAACACTTGAGTGCTGGGTTTAAAATATGAATGAAAGACAGAAAGCTGATAAATAACAAAGGATTTTTATAGTGGTTCGATCAATCGATCTACGTCCACTCTCCAGTCGAAGCACTGGAAATTCCACTAAGAGTAATCAGGTACAGGTCTCCTACGATCTATCTCTAGCTGGTGAATGCCTCGTCCACCAGTTCACTAGATCAACCGCTCCCGGTCCTGGATCCTTCTTCAACTCTTCACAACTAATGGAGTGCGAGCACGTCACTTCAACCTCCACAGCTAGCTAGGGGTTTTAGTTCTCCCAAGAACATAACAGTCTCTACGGCAGAATGCCCGTAATAACTCAAGTGCTGGTAAGCACAGGAGCTGCTCTGAACTCTCTCGAAGGAGAAAGAACACCAAGTGAGATCTTTAACTTACAAGCTTTAAGCTTGAAGTCTCGTGTTTGATGAATCAACACACGGAATGCTTTATGAAAAGCCTCGAAAGTACTTTATGCGTTCTTGCAATAATTTCAGTTCTTTCGGTGGTTGAGCAGATAAGTCTGATCGTGAAATTAATCGCTCGTGGAATCTAATGTTTGAATGTTGGTGGTTGCGACGTATTTATAGCCGCAGGAACCGATTCAAACTTTCTAGCCGTTTGGACGCATCCGGAAAGGTGTCAGACCTCGGATGTCCTTCTGACGGCGGCAGGTATGTTTTTCCGGAAAGGAACCATACCTTTGACCGCTTTATTTGACACAGATCTCTTTGTGTCAGAACGGCTCTCTCTGTCAGTCCGAGGAATAAGACTGGCGTCTTGTGACTGATAGACTTTAAGTTATCCTTCCTTAAAGTCATTCTTTGTCAGTCGATTCCTCAGAGAATCTTCTTCTTGTCTCTACTACGCGGGGAGAGAGAATCTGGAATTCTGCTGGTAACATCTGACTGGTAGATCATACTGGTGATCTTGTACTGGCAGTCTCTGCTGGTGACTTGCCCTGGCATCATCAAAGTCTACCAAAAGCCTAGATGTTAATTCTTCTCGGAATCTCCCATGACTGGTGAAATCACCGCTGGTGAATAGTGTAAGCGAGGACACGTATTCTACTGGTAAGATTTGTCAGCCGCCTGCTGATGAAACCCTTCCCAACTGGTGAACAGTAGCCAGTCATAAGCGCTTCTCATGCTGGTGAACAGTGTCAGCATGAGTCTTGATCAGCTGCGACTTACAACTCAAAAGACCTAAACAGGACTTTACATTTGAGACTAGAGCTATGTAGAGACAACTGACGCTGGTAGGACTTAGGATTTGATCCACTAAAACTATAATCTAAACAAGTAAGCTACTGGGAAAGGAAACCTTAGACAGATTTCCCAACAATTTCCCCCCTTTTTGGTGCGATCAAAGCCTAACCAGCGAGCACTCAGCTGATGAGGAAAGTTACAAAGGATTTCAGGGTTTTACAAGTGAAACCTATCAGATCTAAACCCATGAAATTACTTCTTCAACATCAGCTCTAACTAAAAGAAGTCTTCCCCCTCAACTAAGGAAAGATATTGCTCGTTTAAAAATATGGAAATTAAGATCAGAGCAAATAAGCATGTAAATAAATTTAACATGCAAGATGAGTGCTGGTGCTGATTACACTGGATGTGTAAATTCAGCTGGTAAGTAAAACTTAGACAATTGTTGGACAATAAGAGATTGTCATCAACTTGTCAGTTAACATTCCATTAGAGATTTAGCAATTACATGTACATTGAATGATAACTGACTAGTCTAACAGATTTACTTAAAAAAACATAAAGAGACTAGACTATGGCCTGGAAGATGATCCTGGTGACTGAGTTCGAGCACTGGTTAAGGACCTCAGGATCTCAGTAAGAGCAGCCATGTCTTCCTCTCTCTTCAGCCTCCATTCAGCAGCAATTCTCCTCTCTTCAGCTGCAAGGCGTCTCTCCTCCTCAGCAATTCTGGCTCTCTCCCTTTCCCCCTCTTGGATCCGCACCAAAAAGGTGGAAACACCGGTGGTGACAGATTCAAGGCGCTGCTCCACATGCTCTTGGAAGGAGGCAAAACGCTGATCCATCCTGGCATCAATGTATGCAAGTAGAGGTGCTGGAGGATGGATCTCAGAGAGTGGCTCCGCTGAAACTTCCATGGAAGTGGAAGGCGCATCAGGTGCGGTATCAGCCATCTCTGGTGCAGATTCAGCTGGTACCTCCACTGGGGCGGGCTCCTCCGCGGGCACCTCAGCTGATGCTGGCTCCTCCGCGAGCACGTCTGCTGGTGCTGGCGGGCCTTGTACAAAAATAGGTGGGGCTGTGAAAACCACCAGCTGCCAGTCCATATGATATGGGACAAGATCGCCCATGACCATTGGAACAGGGGGGACGGCAGTGGTCAGCCACCAACCTCTGGAGGGATCCTCCTCCACTATGTGGTCTACCAGCAGAGAGCTGGCAGCCATGTCAAATAGAATAGCAAAATATGGAGGGATCCTGGGGAGAGTGACAAGTACCCTGATGCGGCGGAGAGCGTATATCAGCTGATACCCTCGGCTGGTGCTCTGGAACTGGAGGAAAGGTAACTTCGGTTTTGATCGCGGAAGGCCTGAGGATCCAGTCAGCTGTCTGTAGAGAGCAATCTTCTTCAATCGGCGCTTGATTCGCCTGATAGACAGCTGGTGGTGGCCTTGGGCTTCAGTACCCATAAACGCATTTGCCCATTCCTCCTCTGCTCGCCAGTACCCAAGCCCGAGCCTGGCATACAGCACTGCGCGCTCCTCAACATTTAGCTTGCGCTCGCACCAGTCGAAAATCCTCCATCTCCGGAACTCCTGGAACAGATCTGCATCAAAAACGTCAGCCAGGTCCCCAAACCTGGTGACTAAGTCCTCATCGACAGCTCGCTCCACTTCAGCTGAGATATTCTCAGCATATTCATAGAGAGAGAGGTTGAAGTACTCCATTGGATGCAGGGGCAGGCACCAGTCGTAGATCCTTGAAGCGTATATTGACTGGTGGGGGAGACCGCTGGTGGGGATAATGTAGAATGCTGAAGGCTCCGGCACTCTAGAATTTTGAAACGCCAGGTTCCCGCGGTGCTCCCACCTGTGAATCCCCGTGACCCTCGCCTGAAAGGTATCTTCATCGATCAGGTCATGAAGGTGGATACTCAGCATGTAGGAACTCCTCTCTTGACGCACACGAGGCGCTGATGCTGGTGTGGGTGCAGCTGGTCGTCCAGAAGATGATGCTTCTGAAGGGTGTGGACGACTGTCAGCTGGACGAGCCTCAGCTTCAAAATTGGGGAAAAGATCCCTTGGCTCCATCCGCTGCACCCTGGAGTGATGTACTACTGGTGGCGATTCCACGTCGGGAATGGTGATGACTGGCGCAGCTGGGGCAGCTGGCTCCTCACCAGTAGTCACCATTCCAACTTCTTTCTCCTCAGCTGGGGCAACTGGTTCTCGTCCCTTGGCACCTCTACATCATCAGAATCTGTGCTTATATCTGAGAAACTCGCCAGTTTTTCCGGGGTGGTCGCCCGCTCAACAACTCCTCCACTGGCACCCCCTTGCGCGGCCAGTGGGACTTGAACCACATCCTCTTCTGGTTGATAACTTTCAACCAGGGAAAACACGTCCTCCGATCCCATGTCCAACAGGCGCGTAAAGGATTCCTCTGGTAGGATCTGGCCCGGAGCTAGTGCTGATGGCACAGCACTTTAAGTCTGGGCAACAGCCCATTTGCCCTTGGCAACTTGTTACATTTGCTCCGCCAGCTGCGCCTGAAGACGGGATTCGTGCTCGGCCTTTACTCTATCAAAGGCTTCATCGCGGGCTGCCAGCTCAGCCTCCCTCTTTCGCTGTTCGGCCAAGGCCTTCAGCCTTGCCTGAGCCTGCTTCTTCCTCACAATGGAAGCTTGTTGATCCCTCTTGGCTTGCTCAACCAGCCTCTGAGCTTTTGTTTGGACCCTTTTCCTTTTTCGGGTCATTCTATCTATCGTCTCCTCCTCAGTCAGTCCAAGGACGGACTTCTTGACTGGTATAGATATCTTCTTTGATTCTGGAGCATAGATGACAGCTGGCTGGGGCTGCTGGGACTGGTGCAACTTGGGCTTCTTCCTTGGAGAAGACCTGGTGACTGGCACCTGAGCTGATGACCCAGTCACTGCTTGCTCCATCTCGAGAAATGAGGATTCCACCTCATACTTCCTCTTCATTTCTGCCTTCGCCTCAGCTGTCAGCGGAAGAGCTACAGCTGGTACGGCCTCATCTACTGGTTCTGACTCCTCCTCAGAAACTTCGTCAGCAGGGTCCACAGCCGTCTTGCCTCTCAGTCGTTGAGGCTTCTTGTAGTCTGGGCCAGGAAGTTTGATCTTGGTGGCTGGGATAAAGTCGGACCCGACCAGTTGCTCCCCTCGGTCGATTCGGTCTCCCATCTCCACCTCCAGAATGTGGCTGATTCGCAGGCCAAAAGACACTGCATGGAGGAACCTGCCGTCAGTCTTGACTGTGCAATTCTTCTCCACATTCTCCAGCAACCGGCCGAAGATGAACTCGGCCCAGTTTCCATATACTCCATCCACCAGCGCACACATGACGGAGAATTTCTTCAGGCTTAGTTCGGCATAGGAGCCGACCTCGCACTGGAGCATGCGCACCACAATGTCGCATACCATCTGCCAGTATTCGTCCATTTCTTACTTCTTCATGCCAGTCTTGAAGACAGTCACCCCCTCCTTCTTCCATTCGGTCCACCTCCGCCTGAACTCCACCGTGTCATCCTTGCAATACGTAGCCACCTCCTCACCAGTACTCCTCAGCCCAAAGAGGTTGGCTAGGTACTCTACGTCGATGGTGATCAGGTGTCCAAACACCGACGTGGTGAAGGATTTCCTGTCGTCAGCTATCACCGCGTGAGCATAGAACTCGGCGACCATATGTGGGTGGAAAGTTCCTGGGGATTGCCGTCAAGTATGGTCGGAGCTGCTCATGGTCGATCATTTCCATGAGCTCCTCGCCGTGATGCTTTTCGGCCAGTTTGTCATTCAAGATCTTCTCCTTCTGGACTTGGGCGGCTCTGATCTGGGAGTTAGAAAGGAGATGTTGGGTGGCCTTTTTGTTCAACTGAACAAGTTTGTTGAAGGGATAGGTATAATCTATATCTTCTTCTTTCACAATGCCAGTGAAGGTAGGCATGTGTGATTCGGCTAATGGTAAGTCTAGATCCAGAGACTCAGTGGAAGAAGATGATTTATCAGCAGCGGGGTTGGATGAAGATGCCATGGTTTCAGGGAATAAGTGTTTGGAAATATTAAGGAAGATGAACGGAAGATATGTTAGAAAAATTTGAAAGAATGATAAGAGTTTTTCCGATCACAAATAAACGCTATTTATACTGGTGCCATGCTGGGATGGATGGACGAGATGAATTCGTCAAAAGTGGGGATCGACGGTCATCAGCAGGCACGATTCCCTGTGGCGACGTGCGTGGTCGTGCTGACGTGGGATGGTGCGTGTAGCTGACATGGCACACGCTGATTGGTCGCGAGAGTGCTTTTGACTGCGCAGTCACTGTGCGCATTAAATGTGGCATTAAATGCCACATTAAATTCGAAGATATGCACACGCAATACTAATTTTAAACCTTTCCCGCCATTTCTGCGACAGCTGGCACGACTCTTGGACTTCAAGAGAACGTCAGTTGAGAGCTAGGACTCAACTGGTCATCCGTAGTATACATGGTCATCAGTAGTATACGTCAGTCGCATACTTCCCCCTGCCAGTATGGCCTTCTTACCAGTCGACAACTGATACTCACAACTGGTTCCCGTGACAAATTGAGAGCTAGGACTCAATTTTCACCAGTCGTTGATATATCACCAGTTGTCTGCTGACAACTAGAAAGATTGAAAGAATTGAGAGCTTGGACTCAATTCATTCCGCATAATCTTCTCTTCACTTCTTCATCATCTCTTGGAATTGGTAGCTGGGACCCAATTTTACTTCGACTGATGGTGCATGACTGCTGGCAAATTCAAAATGAGAGCTGGGACTCATTTCCTTCGTTGTTTATGGAATAGGTTCTGCCAGTAGATACCACCTGTGGTTTTGAGCCACCACTAGAGAAATCATGAAGACTAAGAGCTTGGACTTAGTCTTAATCAGCATCCTTCAGAAAATCAAGAATGGAATGAGAGCTGGGACTCATTCTTCCTCAACACTAGGGCTCGCATCAATCTCCATAAGACCGAGTTTGATGCACAACTCCTTGAATCTTGCTTCTGGCAAAGGTTTGGTGAAGATGTCAGCCAGTTGTTCTTCGGTTCTGATGTACTCTACGCAGATATCCTTCTTCTCGACATGATCACGTATGAAGTGATGTCGGATATCTATGTGCTTGGTCCTAGAGTGATGAACCGGATTCTTCGTTATGCACATAGCGCTGCTGTTGTCGCAATAGATGGGTACACAACCAGTGTCCACTTCATATTCTTCCAGTTGTTGCTTGATCCAGAGAATTTGAGCACAGCAACTGGCAGCGGCAACATATTCAGCCTTAGTAGTAGATGTAGCAACTGAGTGTTGCTTCTTGCTAAACCAGCTGATTAGCTTGTGCCCTAGAAACTGACACGTACCACTGGTACTTTTTCTATCTATACGGCATCCAGCAAAATCTGAATTTGAATACCCAATGAGTGTAAGCTCATCATTCCTGGGGTACCATAAGCCAAGTGATTCAGTTCCTTTAAGGTATTTCACTATTCTCCTAGCAGCTTCCATGTGTGACTTCTTTGGATTGGCTTGAAATCTGGCACACACTCCGATTGAGTATGAAATGTCGGGTCTGCTGGCTGTCAGATAGAGAAGTGATCCAATAATACCTCTGTAGCTGGAAGGATCAACCGATTCTCCTTCTTCATCAAGAAAGATCTGGCAACTGGTGCTCATCGGTATTCTGAGAGCCTTAGTCTTCTCTGGGCAATATTTCTGAATTAGGTCCTTGGCATACTTCCTCTGATTAATAAAAATTCCATCAGCTGACTGCTGGACTTGGAGTCCTAGGAAGTATGTTAATTTGCCCATCATACTCATCTGGAATGAGTTCTGCATCAGTTGAGAAAACTTCTCACAGAGAG
>JAPKLW010006985.1:970-16037 GCA_026898455.1 Plectranthus barbatus
TATGTGAGTGTCATTATTTATGAATAAATGTATCATTCTTCGAATCCCTGTTTAACGAATAATTAAAATTATTTATACATTTAATGATAATATATTACTGGAAGTTGAGAGAATAACCTTATAATGACACACAAAGTCATAAACAATGACACACAAAGCAATAAATAATGATAACGATTAACTTAAGATTATGGAATAAATCGTGGTGCATTTTCTCTTTCCAATTTATTTGATAATAATGGAAAAAATCGTGGGGCATTTGATTTGGTATCTGAAATAGATCGTGTATCTATTTTTGTGGGAAACTGCTCCCTTAAAATTCGCTTAAAGATTTTATTAGATTTGATTTTATTGGTTTTGGACATTTATAACCTTATGATGATATATGTTATGAAAAAAAATGATACACGACATGGAAGAATTATGGACGTTGATCTCATGAATGTGCGGTTAGATCTTGGTCTCTGTTCATTCACAGAACCTTGTTCAGCCTAGATCGCACCCCTATATATATATATATATATATATATATATATATATTAGATTTAATTATAAGTTATATTTATTTTAAAAATAAATTTAAATAAAAGAATTATATGTATAGTATTATTCGGTGGTCATTTATAAATTTTGAAAAAAATATTCCGGTTGAGTTAGATTGATAATTGATGATTTGAAAGTGAACAAATTAATAAAATATCAAACAGTTGGGTGATTGGATGATTGGGAGAATTGTTGATAAACATAGTCTAAAGTTTATGTGAAATAGCTCAACCTATTTTTACCCCTAATTCAATTGTAGTTAAACGTAGTTTGGTGGTTTATGAAGTGCCAGTGTATCATTAAAGCAAACTACAAGGATGTGTATGCAAAGTACAAATATTCCAATTTCTAAAACCCTAGCTAGCGAGCCCGGCTATTTAAAACGCCCTCATTCCCTTACTCTTCCTCATAAACCCTAGCGGTCTCCGATTCGTCGTGTTACATCTTGAGATATTGCGTCATTCAGACTCGTTTCCTTTCTAAAATCCACTGTTGTTGGGGTAATATATTTGTTTTTTATGATGTTATTCTTTACCAATCCATTCATTATCTGTTGGGTTTTTTTTTCTAATTTTCAGAATTTGTGATTTTAGCATACGTGGTTTTGTTTGTCACAACTTTGCGCAAGCGATGATGTCAATAAACCTCCTTAATCCGATTGGGGAAAGATGATAATTTTTCGTGGAAATTAAAAATCTTTAAAAATTTTTTTTTTTTTTTTTAATATTGATTTGGCAGTATTTATTGAATGCCCTTGTGCCTACGGGGTTAAACGTGTTTAGAATATCTCAATATAATCATAAAAGATTATAAATTTGAGGCATTCATAATTTAATCTAAATCTCAGTTTTTTTTTTCCCTGAAATTTAAGTTATAAAATATTGTTGTTCTTGTGTGAATCTAATTAAGCGAATGAAGTTGTAAGCAACAAAACAGACAGGGACATCAGCATCAGAACTCCTTTTGGAGATAAAGATGACTTGGTCTAATGGGATGCTTACCGTTTCCATTACGTATTGTTCAATTTTTATACATTAATAATAAGTTACATGCATGCATGGGCTGATCTTACGCAAGGGCTAGGGGAGCCCCTAGTCTGTTTTTTTTTTTTTTTTCGTTTTTATTGTGAGATTCAATATTTTATGAAATTGTCCTTCTAGTAAAAAAATGAATGAAAATAAGTAATAATATGATATAAATAAATTTAACTTAAGGAGGTAAAAAAAATTCAAGTCCCTGGATCCGCACATGCATGTATCTTTTGTTGCTAAAATTAAAATTTTAAATTTGATTTTTTTTTGTATAAATAATTATAAAATAGACTATTTTTAGTTGGACCGGAGAAATATAAAAAAAGAGACTGGAAAAGCATTTCGAAATTCACGGTGGAAAGCAAAAGTTCTGCGCTGGTTGCAAGTCATGCCTAGAAGCACTCCCAACTTTAGGAGAAGGAAGACCAATACAAGAAAAAATGAAGCATATTTTACAATTCCATTTCTCACTAGTGAGAAATGGAAGTGTCAAAAATGCTTCATCTTTTCTTGTTTTGATCTTTCTTTTCATGATGTTGGAAGTGCTTCTGGGCATGACTTGCAACCTGCACAGGTCTTATGCTTTCCACCGAGAATCTCGAAATGCTTCTCCAGTCTCCTTTTCCATATTTTTCCAGTCCAACTAAAAATAGCTTGTTTTATAATTATTTATACAAAAAAAAACCGATTTTAAGTTTTAATTTCAGTAACAAAAGATATATGCATGCATAGGTGGATCCAGGGGCTTGAATTTTTTTTTACCTCCTTAAGTTCAATTTCTTTATATCATATTTTTTCTTATTTTTATTCATTTTTTTCTTTACTAGAAAGACTGTTTCGTAAAATATTGAATTATGACACTATAAAAACGAAAAAAAAACGGGCTAGGGCTCCCCTAACCTGCTAGCCCTTACATAAGATCTGCCAATGCATGCATGTAACTTTTTATTCAACTTTATTCATCAATTTTTTCCGTTAATATATGACTTATTATTTAATTATTGGTTAGTTATTCTCTTTCTAAATATTTATGAAAATTATTTTTATATTTCTCTATTCCTAAATAATATCCTGATATACAATTCCGTTAATTGAAAATACTAGTTAATTATAAAAATTCACTAATACTTTAAATTTTGATTATGTCGGTTGGAAACTATAGATATGTCACTTGTATGTTGTATATGTGACACGTTATAATTGTATTGCACGTGCATTGCATGAAGTATTATATTATAAGTTTGATAAAAAAAAGATATATGTGTGCTGAGGTTCGATTCGTACGGATACGGAGCCCTGGAAACTACGAGGACAAATAATACAGAAAATGGTAAAGATGCTTGAAATAAAAGACGAATCGAGGTACGACAAACTAAACATAGTTTATTTGACAGGAGTATTGAATGGCAATCGAAAAACTATCCCGACGATATCAAACTCGACGAACAATGCGTATACAGCTCTAGATAAGATTAAAAGAGAAAAATAATAGCTAGATGTCTAATGCGTAGGATAGGTACCAAAAATCAGCTTACAAGGGGTTATATATACGGGTTTAGATCCGTTGGGGTTTCACGGGATTTTGTGAGGTTTGTTGAGCAGCGAACTCTGGATTTATCAGAGTTATTGTGTTGATCGCCTCCAACTACTTTCGAGAATCTCGTGAGCTTATCCTCTTGTTGCATGATGACTCTTTTGACTGTTGGGTGGTTGCTTAGTAACCGTCGGTACCCCAATTTGGCCTGTCGAACTGCTTTCATCGTGATCGGACTGCTTTAGTCAGACTGCTTCCTGCGAGCTACTATCCGTCGGGCTGCTTCTTCTACCGGACTACTTTCTCCTGGGCTAGCCTCCTACTTAGCCTGCGAAGGTGATGTTGGGCCTTGCCTTGGGCCTCTAGATTGGCTGATTTTTATCATACCCTAACAACAACCCCTTCAGCTCAATGGGGCCCTCTTTGGGGAGCCCAATGAGTCGAATAGTTAGGTTGTATTATGCTGCGTTGTCTCCTTGTGTAGGTGGATCATTTTCCCGATGTTAGCCCATCGGACCCCTCTGAAATGGGGGTGAGCATCTCCTTGGCCGGTGGGACTAATTCCTCTATGGGTGGTCCTCCCCTGCTCGCGCAGCCCCAGAAAGCTGTTGCGAGTGCCGTGGTCGCGGGCCCGAAACCACAACATTATGGAGGGACAGTTCGGGTTCTGCCCCGTTTGAATATGGCCTTCTGGTTAGCCCCTCCAAACTGCTTTAGTTCATGATTTAGGGGTTTTTGCATGTGTGGCATTTTCCACGACCTCTTTGTAGCGATAGGAGTACTCTTCGAGGTACCGCATATTGGGATGGAGCTCCCACTACCCTAATGTGGTTTTGGCAGCTCGAATGTGCGAAATATTTTTTTGTTGGGAGTTCGATATATCAAACTACTTTTTAATTTTACCGCCTAAACTGAATGGCAGTTATGTAATAACCATGAAAACTGGGGACAGTTTCGAGCAGTTGAACGGGCGAGAGTTAATAACTGTCGCCCCTTTTTGATTTGATCATAACTCTTTCCAAAGCCTTCTCTCTCTCTCTCTCTCTCTCACTCTCCCTTTTTGCAATTTCTGGCGAACTTTCTGTATGTATCCCGCCATTGTTCTCGGCGACCGTTCCGTGTTTCTTCATTACTTGCTCGTCTCCTCCTTCACAAGGTAGTAATTCTTTCTCCCTCCACTCTCTTTCTTTAGTTTTTGGCCAATTCGCGGTTTTGGGGGAGAGACCTAGAATTCGTGATTTTTTGTGTGTGGGTTGGCCGGGGCTCACCTCCTTTTTTTCTTTCTTAGGTTTATTTATTTCGAGATATCCATACTTTATTTTTTGAAAATGTCTTCAACTGGGCCTGATTCCCAAAATCGCGAGAGCTTTGGGTCGGAAGAGTTCAATCTGACCTCCCCCTTCACTCCTTCTCCTCCAAGAGGTCCTACGACAGCGGACTTCACCGGCCCCGATTGGAGCTTTCTTTTGCAAGTGCTGGAGAGGCCAAACCCGAGTGGGGTCGACAAAGATCTAGATGAGGAGTCTGAATCCAACTCCTCCAATGACAAGATGTTGTCAGAGGTAATCCGGGGTCTAGACAAGATAATGGTCGGAAGAGAGACCAACTGTGTCGGCTGCGAGGTTGTCATGGTCATCTTGGAGCCCGAGGTGGGCAGTAATTTTGTACTGTCGGATGACTGGCGCAACCACTGAGTCCTGGGAGCTATCTCGGAGGTCACCAGGGACACCATGAAGGCACTGGCGGACTCAATCCCTTGACATGACATCGTGTACAAGGTTCCAAGGCCCAATCAGAGGTGTTTTAACCCACAGCTCGGGTTCATCACTTTCTACACCGCGATTATGGATAATGGGGTCGGACTCCTGGCACACCCATTCTTCTGCGAGGTGCTCACCTCCTACAACCTTTCTCCCTTCCAACTCGCCCCCAACAGCTAATGCCACCTTGTAGGGGTGTTTCTTCTTTGCAGGGAGGGATTGATTTTATTTTCTTCTTTGTAGGGAGGGATTGCCCTATGGTGACTGATGCCGAGCAAGCGAGGTTCGATCAAGCCTACGACGTCAGCATCGGCGACCGCTATTGGCACTTGGTGTATCAGGGGAGAGCTGTGACTGTCTCCACCCTTCTCGACCTCTAAGGGCAGTTGGTTGAACTCCTGTCCGATATGGCTTGTTGTAGGGTGACTTCGGAGCAGGTCGCAAAGACCTTGCAGGATAAGAAAAGGGCCCGAGAAGAGGAAGAGGCCAAATGCCAGGAGACCAACCCTCCGAAGAGGCCTCAGACCGAGCCCGGGCCAACTCCACTATCCCACCACCTTTTTGTATGCCTCCAGAGCTGGAGGGAACTAGCTTGTGCCCCCCGTTAACCCTACCACCACATCTCAACGGGACATGGAGGAGAAGGGAAAGGAGAAGGAGTGGGGCCTCAAGCCCCATCATCACCGCCGATCCTAGGAGAGAGATTCTCGTCGGACCGCCCAAAGGTCCGGAGCAAGTCTGTGGTACAGACCACTGCTCCTCCGAACATGAAGGTGGACTCCTTCCTAGTTTTCTCTCGCCAGCTGCTGCTGAACCCCATAATGATTGACGCATTGTCGGGTCGGTAGTTGTGTGATTCGCCCGCTATGAGCTGCGTCAGCTGGAGGTAAATTGCTTTGTTCACCCTTTTTTGATCTGCTTCCATTTGATGATACTCTTACCTTGCCTTTTTTACTGTTGCTTGCTTTACAGAACTCCGTGGAGTTCGATACGATCCATCGAGAGCTTGTCACTTTTGGCAACAAGTGTACCGAGGAGATCTATCAACTCCAGAAAGTGTACGAGGATGGGCGGAAGTGAATCAAAGAGCTAACGGAGAAGCTTGATAAGACCGAGGAGAAGGTGGCTTCCTTGGCTGTCAAGGTTGACAGGGCCAAGACAGAGGCCGATGCCTGCAAGAAGGAGGCTGACATCTTCTGTTAAAAGTATGCTCAAGCCACGATGGACCATTCGACCCTGGGGAGAGACCTCCAGAAGAGGGCGGATCAGATCCATTCCCTGGACGCCCAGCTACGGACGTAGAAGGACAGCTATACCGCCGAGCTAAAAGGGTTCGAAGATCAGATCGCCCGCCTGAAGTAGGGCGAGGGCTCGACTTCGGGGCTCTAATTCTCTCCCCACACTTCGCCAAGACATATGAGGTACTTCATTGTTTCCATCTTCTTCTTTTCCCTTTCTCGTTATTTCTCGAAGCGGGGTCCTAGTCAATTTTGCAGACTCTCGTGGAACAGGTCAAAAGCAAGGTCGGGATAGGATTGTTGAGCGATTCTCAGACCTGGACCTCAGCATCTTGGATGATCAGGTGGAGGTCCTAACCTGGAGGAGCGGACTGACGAGCCACAGCCAGTGTTCTTTCATCCGCATGAGCGACCCACTAGCGAGCAAGGCAAGTCTTCCGAGCAATATCCCCAGCAATAGCGGCAGGTCCCGCCTCAACCCAATCAGAATGTCCAAGATGGTGGCCCACCCTGAACCCAACTGATTAAATAACCAGCACCAACCCTAATACAAAGGCAAACTCCGGGGGCCTACTCCCGAGCTGTAGTCAGCCTCCTGACTTCCGAGCTCCTCCGATCCCAGCTACTTTCTTGTGCATTCTGATTCGAACAACTTTCATTTTTCTGCACGAACTATCTTACTTTTGTGTCTGAACAACTTTTACTTCTTTTGGTTTTTACGAACTACTCTACTTTTCTTTTGCCTTTTAGACTTTTGTGTATGATGCAACTTTTTGAGCTTTATCAAAATTTTCATTTTTGCATATATGGTTCTTTTGTCGAGCTGTCACCTGGTCAACAAAGTAAAGCTAGGATGGGCGATGCCTTGGCATCACCCCTCCGATGCTTAAGTCAGTAAATGATCGTAATGGATAATAATAATAAAAAAATGATAGGGTTCGGAGTTGTTATTTAGATCTTGTCGAAGTCCAGGTCGAACTCCTTCGTGTGTCTTACTAACCCTGCGAGAAGAGAGTGAGGCATCGCCCCTCCGACGCTCAACTTAGTCACATTTCGAAATGTTTAAATAAATGAATAAGTAAATAAGCGAGAGTGAGAGGTGTGTATCTGTGAGATCAATCTCGTTTCTAGAAATAGTACTTATTTAGGTGTTTAATGTTCCAAATATTTCCGATCTCCCTCCCGTCATAGTCTTCTAGGTGATAGGATCCTCTTCCTACTGCTCTTGTAATTTTATAGGGGCCTTCCCATGTCGCTGCGAGGTTTCCGACACTTTTTTCTTTTGTATTTTAGAAAACTCTCTTGAGTACCCAGTCTCCTTCCTTGAATGTTCGTAGCCATAGCTTCTTGTTGAAGAATCTCTCGACCTGCGCCCTCCTTTATGCCATGTTTAGTAGGGCTTGGTCCCTTTGTTTATCGATCAGCTCGAGATTCTTTATCAATTTTTCGTTGTTCTCCTCTTCTTCGCATATTTTGACCCATAGGCTTCCGACTTTGACTTTGATAGGGTGACAACTTCCTCTCCATAGGCGAACTACCACTTGTTGTTCTTGGAGTGGTTTTGTATGCCCATAGTACTTCTGGCAGCTCTTCGACCCACTTTGCCTTGTGGGCCCCTAGTCTTTTATTCATCAAGGCCATAATAGTCTTGTTGGTTGATTCGGCCTACCCATTCGCCTCTTGGTATCTTGGCATAGAGAACACTAATTTTATATTGTATTGATCACAGAACTTTTGTACTTTTTGTCTGGTGAACTGCGTGTCATTCTCAGTTCGGTTACAAGAATTTGATGACTTCTTGCTCTCTGACATTGTGGAGTGCTTTTGCTTTGACCCACTTGGTGAAGTAGTCAGTTGCCACGAGCAAATATTCCTTTTGTCTTGTGCTCTTCGGGAGTTTTCCTACTATGTGTAGGGTTTGAGTCTACGATAGACAACACGAGTTGCCATTATGAATTTCTTGCCAAGGATCGTTCTTAGGATACCAGGAATAAATTTCAATTAAATAAACCATGCGAATCCTATGCATGCTCCTACAAAATTAATTGCATAGGATGGATCTAGAGAATACCTGATTTCACCGTTTGATCTACAAGACAGATCGGAGAATAACAACGATGAAATAGATCTGGATCTTGGACTGGATCTTGGATGCCGGCGTGGACGGTTGTTCCTACAGATCTGATCTTCTGATCTGTTCCCTTGCTCCTTGGAAATATGGTGAGAATTATCTACCAAGTTGAATCCGAGATCTGGAGAAATCGATCAAGTTCTCCCTACAGGATCAGTCGTCGCCCCCTCTCTCAAATTATTCTGAAAACCCTAGTTTTCAACAACACTTAATGATCTGATAGAGAGAAGACCTATATATAGTGTTAGGGTTTTGAGAAACCCTAACCCTAATGGGCTCTGAGCAGTTAATGGGCCAGACCAGGGATCAGATGCAAATAATAAAGTGGGCCCTCTTTATTAATTAATCCTTCCTTGTTCAACCCAGAACATAATTAATTAATAAAACATTGTTTTAACCTTCACCACGGTAACAATGCTGACTCGCCCCTTTATTACCACGTTATTAGGAACGGGTTGCACCAAACTAACATGATCCACATATTTAAGGTTTTAGACATTCATTAATTAATTTAGCTTATGACAATCAGCCATAATTAATTAATCTCTTATTTCCTGAGTTACACCACTCACTCCTTTTCACTTATGCCTAAATTAAATAATTCAACCTGCAGGGTTTAGCATAATGAACCTTGTGAGCTCCTCAGGGAATGTCACCATCCTGAAACGGATATGCTTACCAAAACGTCCAGACTAAGCAGGCCACACACAAATTGCCAACACCCAAAATACAAGTATTAGAGTACATGCAAGACTCGCCACTCTAGTAAATTAAAGTGTGGTCAATCTGTGTGTGCCCCTTATCCTTCGGTTAGGTTTAAGATCATAGGAAGTATGTTAGGGATCTGGCTCATTCGTATGTCAATGTGAATGGCACATCCCACTGTTGATCCCGTCAATACCTAACAATGTACCGACACATCAAGTAGCTAGGATAAGCCCACTTATGAACCGATGTGTCGCAGCTTAGACCGACAGCCTATCCAGGGACCGTCTCAGCTGTGATACTGTTTATATCTCGCTAGGTCAAACAATTCATATGATCCTCTGTGATCTACTACACACCATATGATCATCCCTATAGGCGAGATAATAGGATATTATAGTTCGTTGTATGTTTGTTCCATCAGACAGTGAGCATTATTGCGGCAACATATATGAAGACCAGTGTACGAAACACTTAATCATATATGCTTTCAGTATATAACTCCCAACAATCTCCCACTTATACTTAAAGCATAATACCATTGCTTTACCAAAGTATTAAGTGTGTCTATACCGTCAATCACTCCCACTGCATACACATCACCTCTTGTCACGATTTCTCGTATGATGTGATACCACACATCCTATGTGTTTCACCACCTTGTGAGTCTTGGGTTCTCTTGAGTTTGTCATTGCACCAACATAATCACAAATCCTTGTGATTTAATTAGGCAAACTCAGAACACACACCTCTAGAGGATGGCATCGGAGCTATACTGCTTCTTGCGAAGCTAATGAAGCTGACAAAAACTCAGCCTTCATACTGGAATCCCCAACACATTTCTTTGTTAGATTCCTATAACTCCTCCTCCAAGGCCAACACATAGTTAGAGGTCGATTTCCTTTCCTTATGATCCTCCTGGATATCCGATGCCATTCAACTCACATAGCACATTAGTAAACCAATGTGCCTATCTAGAGTTGAATTGATGTCTGTCTAACATGCTTATCGCATTACAGATATCTGAGCTCGTTCATCTGCAATATAGAAAGACAACAATCTTTCTTGCTATGAACGACTCACCACAGAATCAATTTAAGCGACTTGAGATACCTGAACATCCTTTTCTTGTGTCAACACAAGACTTTAATTCAAAAGATGTTCCAGAATCTCATAAGTCCTACTTCTGAAACTGTTCGGATAACCATCATTTATGCCTGACGATATCCCCACACCGTTTTCGAATGTGAAAATACTATCTGCATAATGTGCAAGAAAAACCACGCTTCCGCTGACACATAACTGGTACATGTAACTCTCATTCTCGATAGAAAATATCGAAATGTCGGTTACATGACCTTGAAGCTCGTTTAAGTTCATACTTGAACTACCTTGGCTTCGAGACATGATGCTGCACATAACTTATCTGGTTGTCGCATACAGATGTCGTCACCTTTTATCAAGGTACCCGTTTATAAAATACGGATGACTTCATCTATCATCCAGATATTTAGATACATATGCGCTGTTATGG
Source organism: Plectranthus barbatus (assembly GCA_026898455.1). Taxonomy (NCBI): domain Eukaryota; kingdom Viridiplantae; phylum Streptophyta; class Magnoliopsida; order Lamiales; family Lamiaceae; genus Plectranthus; species Plectranthus barbatus. Next base: position 11,447 of record JAPKLW010006985.1, read on the forward strand.
TTAAAAGAATTCGAATGGGTTTAATAGTTGCAACCAGTGAGAAGGTCTTTGTTGGTCCCGGATATCAGGGTATAACTTGGCAGCGGAAAATACGTAAGTTCGTTTCTTGCACTCTGCTGGTTACACAGCTGACTGGGACCTTGTCAGCTGGTAAGTCAACTGGCACTGAGTACTCAGCTGACTGGCGACTGGCTGGTCAGCTGGTAGCTCAAGACTTAGAATATCTTAGCCTTGTTTGCACAGTTATATCAGTTTTCAGATATACACCAGCACTTGAGTGCTGGGTTTCAAATCAGTATGAAAATGCAGAAAGCTGATAAAGACAAAAGGATTTTTATAGTGGTTCGATCAACTGATCTACGTCCACTCTCCAGTCGTAGCACTGGAAATTCACTAAGAGTAATCAGGAACAAGTGTCCTACGATCTATCTCTAGCTGGTGAATGCCTCGTCCACCAGTTCACTAGATCAACCGCTCCCGGCCTTGATTCCGTCTTCAACTCTCTCAGCTGGTGGAGTGCGAGCACGTTACTTCAACCTCCACAGCTGACTGGGTGTTCAGTTCTCCCAAGAACTTAGAGTAATCGGTCACAGGTGTCCTACGATCTATCTCTAGCTGGTGAATGCCCCGTCCACCAGTTCACTAGATCAACCGCTCCCGGTCCTGTTTCCTCTTCAACTCTCGTCAGATGGATGGAGTGCGAGCACGTCACTTCAACCTCCTCCTCCGACTGATTGGGTGTTGAGTTCTCCCAAGAACTTGACTCTTGCTGGCGGCAAAACTGCTCGTAATAACTCTGGAGCTGGCTGGCTCAAGAGCTGCTATGTTCTTCCTCGGAATGAGAAAGAACACCAAATGAGATCAATAACTCACAAGCTAGAAGCTTGGAGTCTCGTGTTCAAATGATTGACACACGGAGTAGCTTTAAGAAAAGCCTCGAAAGATTGCTTATTCGCTGATATGAATGCGTTTGAGCTTTCGGTAGGTCAAGAGTGTTGAATGCTGTTGGATCTCACGTATTTATAGACGTGAGATTCAGATTCAAATACTAGCCGTTTGGACACATCCGGAAAGGTGTCAGACCTCGGATGTCCTTTTGATGGCGGCAGGTATGCTTTTCTGGAAAGCGCCATACCTTGACCGCTTTATCTGACATAGATCTCTTTATGTCAGAACGGCTATGTTGTTCAGTACGAGGAATGAAACTGGCGTCTTGAACTGATAGACTTTAAGGTATCCTCCTTAAAGTCATACTCTGTCAGTTAATTCCTCGACGAATCTTCTTTTTGTCTCTAAGACTCTGGGAGAGCGAATCTTGAATTCTGCTGATAACCTCCGACTGGTAGATCATACTGGTGATCTTGTGCTGGCAGTCTCTGCTGGTGACTTTCCTTAGCACAATCAAGGTCTACCAATTCGTCTGATGTTATCTCTTGGAATCTCCCGTGACTGGTGGCTTCACCGCTGGTGAATAGTGTCAACCAGAACACATATTCTGCTGGTAGATCTGTCAGCCTCCTGCTGATGAAATCTTCCCACTGGTGAACAGTAGCCAGTCGATAGCTCAACTCTATGCTGATGAACAGTATCAGCATGAGTCTTGGTCAGTCGCTTGCTGGTGAGGCATCCCTCAACTGGTAAGCACATCTCATGCTGGTGAACAGTAGCCAGCATGAGTCTTGATCAGCTGCGACTTACAACTCAAAATACCTATACAGGACTTTACATTTGAGACTAGAGCTATTCTAGAGACAACTGACGCTGGTTGGACTTAGGATTTGATCCACCAAAACACTTAAACACCAAATCTAAGATCTAAGCTATCAACTGGAGAAGGGAAACTTAGCCAGATTTCCCAACAATTTCCCCCTTTTTGGTGCGATCAAAGCCTAACCAGCGAGCACTCAGCTGATGAGGAAAGTTACAAAGCATTTCTGGGTTTTTACAAATAAACCTATCAGATCTAAACCCATGAAACTACTTCCTCACATCAGCTCTAACCTAAAAATCTTCCCCCTCAAACTGAGAGAGATATTGCTCGATTAAAATATGGAAATTATGATTAGAGCAAAAAAATGGTGTTGAGAATGGGATACTACTGATCATCAGTAGAATATGCCTGTCGCATACTTCCCCCTGTCAGTATGGCCTTCTTACCATTTGACAACTGATACACGCAACTGAATATTCACCAGTTGTCTGCTGACAATCTTGAAAGATGGAAAAATTGAGAGCTTGGACTCAATTTTATTCCGCATAATCTTCTCTTCAAGAAATCCATCTTCATAATTGCTTGAAATTGGAGCTGGGACCCAAATTCGCTTTGACTGATGGTATGTGCTGGCAAAATCTGAAATGAGAGCTGGGACTCATTTCCTTAGACATTTGAGGGATAAGTTCCGCCAGTAGACACCACTTGTTAGGCGGAAACAACACTTAAGTCAGCACGACTAAGAGCTTGGACTTAGTCGTAATCAGCGTCCTTCAGAACGACCAAGTCTGAAACCACTTGCTGGTTTTGTAACACCACTTGATGTAATCAGCTTTCTTCAGTGAGACAAGAACGGAATAAGAGCTGGGACTCATTCTTCCTCAACATCGTCCTTCTCGATGTAGCCCTTGCTAATAACTCTGCCCTTGGAGTTATCACCGAATATAACTGGAGATCCTTTGACCTTGGAGAGATCTGAAAACAGCACCTCTTCACCAGTTATGTGAGCAGAGCATCCATTATCTAGGATCTACTCACTCGATCTCTGAAGTTGGGTTGCATGATCCTGTACCTGCAAAAAAGATAGAATTTATCTAGGTCCCCGATCATCAGCGGGTCCTGCAGGGTTAGATCTCTGTAATATTCCTTTCGGAATCCAGATTTGAGTAATCTTCAGCTCGGTGTTACCCTTGCTGACATTACTTGTAGCCTTTCCCTTCCTTCTAAAATAATGCATGGATTGGTTTTTGGAAGGTGTGGCTGTGTGTATAGCTCCATTGGAAGTATTCTTCCGCTGAGAGCCTCGGAAATGTTTTTCCGGCTGATTGTGATGCCTTTGTGGTTTCTGGAATTGTGGACCACAATGATTAGCCTTCCCAGCCCTTGAGAAAAGATTTTGATTGGGCTCAGGCCTCCGATAGGTGTTCCTCCTATCAGGAAATATCCTTCTCTCAGTATTCCGCTGAGAGTTGGATCCCTTGTAAGCATGCTGGCAACTGGCATACTTGTAAGGTTGTGCGTGGAATCCCTTGACAGCTGGTGCTGGCTGTCGGATTCTACTGGCAGCTGACGCTGACTTCCTTGCCTTAGAATATTTCGGCTTAGTCTGCGTCCTGGGGTGTGCTGGCGTCCTGTCAGCAGAGGATCTTGCCAGTTGAGGATTTTGTCTTGATGACTCACCTATGTATCTGGACTTATGGTTCCTGTGCTGATCAGCCACACGTGACTGACTGGCATAACCAGCTGGTGCTGATGCATTTGCCAGTTGGCCCTTACCCTTACCAGTACTGATTTGTTCGGGCTGATTTGTGTTCAAATCCTTTGTAAATCCCAACCCGGACTTATCAGAAGGCTTTCTCCAATGACTGAGAGCCTCTTCCAAATTCTTGGAGCCTTTGTTCAAAAAATTTATTTTATTTTCTTGCTCCAAAACAATCTTTTGAAAATCATCTCGCTCAGTTTTTAAAATTTCAAAATTTTTAAGAAATTCTGAGTGAGATTCTTTCAGAGTGGCTAGCTCTACACCGAGTGACCTAGATTTTTCAATCTCATTGGTCAAAACAGAAATCTTATCTTTCAGCGAGGTGTTTTCGCCAGCCAAGATATTCTTTATTTCATAAAATTTTGAAAATTCTTGCTGAAGAATATCTATTGTGACAGCTTCTGAGTCGGAGCAACATGACTCAGAATCGTCTAAAAGGTGTGCACGCATGATATGCATTTGAGGAGCAGATTGTACCTCATTATCAGCTGCAAGTGCATGTCCCTCACTGTCAGCACTTTCTTCAGCTGGCTCCTCACCGAAGGCCACCAAAAATGCCAGTAGAGCCTCCTCTTCTGACTCTTCATCTGACTCGTAATCTCCATCGGTTGAGTTAAGAGATATTCCCTGTTTCGACTTGGCTTTTTCAAGGAGAACAGCCAGTCTCTTCATTTGTTGCTCAATATCTGCGATAGAGCTCTCGTTGCCTTTGGGGTTAGATCCCGATGTGGATGGGATCTCTTTCTGCTGGTTGTGCTGGCCAGCAGGTCTGTCAGTATGAAACGGCTTCTTGGGCTTCCAATTGAAGTCCCTCTTGACGAAATAAGCTTCGTCGTGAGTTTTGATGCTGGGAGATCCAGCATTCCTGATGGCTTCATTCTTGTTCACCATCTGGATATCCCACTCATGTGCCTGCAACTGAGCAAATAACTCCTTGGGAGTCATCTTGGACAGGTCCTTCTCCTTCAGAGCTGTGGTCTTCACGAACCAATCCTCCTTGGGCATCTTGGACAGGATCTTTGCATTAAGATCAGCATTTGAGTACTTCCTGTCCAAAGACTTCAGCTCGCTGACAATGGCGTTGAATCTCGCCTCCATCTCCTTGATGGTTTCCCCGG